>JPKZ01000596.1:63152-73528 GCA_000803305.1 Toxocara canis
CCCACCTCATCCTCTCACTCTCATGTTTAACACTCGCCTTGAACACATAAATCTTTTGGGCTAGACATTCGGATAGTATGGAACAATGGCAAGTTATAGAACAAGTTGAAGTTGTAACATATCTGACTCACTGGTTTGCATTTTGTTTCCCGACCGTGTGCAGTTACCAAGATGCGTTAATCTTTGTTCCCGTTAGCATGGCTGACGGTTTTAGCCGTAGCACCTGTCTACGTATCAACAGCTCCTCATCGATCTCCTTAACTCTTGAATTCACTCCATGTATCAAAACTCTCCCATTCGCAGTTCCGGAAAGTGGGTCTCGCATGAGTCCCTCTTTCCCTTCCCGTCGACTTCATTTTTGTTCAAATTCTCTAGCCGCCATTTCGGAAGAACGCGTTCATAAAAATCACCTTATATTTCACTTTCGCTCAAATTCCGCCTTCATGTTCACAGCCACTTCCCCGCAAATGCCTCCCTTCCTAAATCAGTCTTTTTGCTTAGCGGTCGGGACAGTAGGAATAAAAGTTTTCTCTACATGCGGGTAGTTTGTGGAACTTGTTGGGTTGAGCGGTTTAATCGCCTAGGCGCATATTGTCACGGTAATCCAACAGGCCCCCTCATCTGTCAAAAAGAATGGTAGTGTTGGCCTTGCTTTAGCACGTTTCTTTCAAGTGAATTCTCTCGCGATCTGGGTAATAATGAGTCGTGGTTTCTGTGTAGGCGGAGGCAGTCTTGCCCATGCACAAACAACCTTCCCTGGACAGATTCAGTGTGGTGGAAAGTCGATGAAATGCATGGTTTAGTGGTGAAAGTGTCGTTTCGTTTCTATAGGAGCCTCTTTCAGTGTTGGTACTTAGGACGACAAATTTAAATGCTTGACTTCCTAGCATTTAGAATGCTCATAGCATACAATACCAACTCAAAATGACAATGCCAATTAATAAATTATCCGGACGATGGAGTGGAACTGAAAGATTTTCAGTGAGCACGTCAATGTTGAACAGTTCTGTGCCTTTTCAATTTTTTGGGGAGCAAAGTTTCAAGAAAAAACGGCTCTAAACCGTAAGCTGGTTAGGAGACGAAGCTTATTCCTAGGACAGTTTAAGATTCAAAGCAGTTTTAATGCAAATATCCTAATATGTGGCCTGTCGGCTATCCTAATAATATTCGAGTACCTCGCGAAATCTGTGTGTTAGTTCCGCGTGCATGTTGCATTAGAATGATCCTGTTTGACAGCTTATTTGGTTGTAATGTCAAGCGATCAGCAATTATTTTTAGCATCCTTTTCGTGAAAACTAAAAAAGTGAGAATGAGTGCTAAGATCGCCGAAACGAGATGATCTGACCAATCACCTAAAAAACTAGACAATTTTAAAAACTGGTCCCGACATGATGAACAGTCAAATTTTGTCGACCGTAGAACAGCACAGGCGCACACACAAACACTTGCACGTATGGGCAAGCAGGCACACACAGACAAAATCATAGAAACGCACCCGAACACACACAGACACACGCAAAAGAACACCCACATGCACGCTATGAATGACCAGGAGAGATACTGACACAAAAGGCACGAACTCAGGCACATACGTATGCTGATATATAAAACAAGCAGGTACATATATACATATGCCCAGAGGCACGCATACACAGACACAGACGCCGACGCAAACACACAGAAAAAGACACAGAAACAGACGCAAACACACACACATACACAAACAAACACACACACACACACACACGGACAAACTCACCCACACACACAAACAAACAAACACACAGAAACAAACAGCACACAGGTTTAATTACCCAAGTTTGAGGTATCGATGGCGTTGGGCATGGATTCGGAGACATATGCAAAACTCCGCGCTGACATACGGGCTGATCTTCAAGAGGAAATCATGGCCGAAGTCCGTCAGCAGCTTATACCGATGGTTCGAGCGCCGGTTCAAGAAGTGATGGACAGTGTGAAATCCACGGTGGCAGCAACGCAGTTCGACCAAGGTACTCATTATTTGACTGCAGTTCAACAGGCCGAGGAGAAAGAAATTCGCGAAAGGTCTGTCGTTCTTTTGGGAGTGAATGAAGTTACTGATGTCCCTCCCAGAAACAGGAACAACGTCGACTATGAAACGGTCCTAGACATCTTTGACACAATCAATTCCGATTCCGTTCCTCACCAAATCTTCAGAATGGGATCGCAGCAAGAGGGCAGAAAAAGACCAATTAAAGTTATCTTTGGTAATTCGCATGACGCGAAGCAGGTTCTTCGCAACGCACGCAGCCTGAAAGGAACGAGATTCCAACATGTTTTTATCCGCCCATCCTTAACGACTGAAGAGAGAAGAAAACAATGGGAGGAACGCCAGAAGCGTAGGCAAACTCAGCAAGCCGTCACTCCGCTGATCATAAGAGGCGGCCAGTTAGTACGCAAAGCCGACAGAAAAAATGGAGAACATGTGAAAATTCTTCACGGTCAGGGCCCTTCCAACGGTCAGGGCCCTCCCAATATCCAGGCCCTCGAAACCCACGGCTGACTGTCTTCTCGAACAACGCAAATCAGGATAACATGAGCAACTTTCGTTCACCTACCGGTCGCATCAACTCGGTTAAACAAGTATCATCTTTTAATTGTGTATTCTATAATTGTCGCTCTGTTTTGAACAAGCTTCCGGTGTTAGAATCTCTTCAGCGCTTTGACGCTCCAGACATTATAGGTCTTTGCGAAACATGGCTATCAGATAAAATACCCGATTCACTGTTATCACTGAACTCAACAAAATCAGGTCACATTACTGCATTGGATCCATCACCTCTCTGATGATTATGCAAAGTCGGAACAATTCGCCTCATTCTTCGAGCAGGTTTTTAAAACAGATAACGGCATTCTTCCATCCTTCCACGTGAATATGCAGCATCATCTGCGTGCCATCAGCATAGATTGAGGCATAGTCAGAGAGGCTATTTCTGAGCTTAATGATAAGGTATCGCTAACACCAGAGGGTACACCTTCGCGATTTATCAAGAAAACTGCGACAGGCCTTTGTTACCCCTTATGTATGGGTGCTTGAAATTGTTCTAAGAAAATCAATGCTGAGTCACTTTAGTCTCTCTAACATTATCAGCGATAACCAGCATGGTTTTCTGAAAGGAAAATCTACGCTCACGCAGCTGTTAACATCCTGCTGCGACTGGTATGCTGGTCTCAATAATCGTGTATACTTTTTTTTTCTGGAGGCGTTGTTACATGCTTTCTTTATTGTAAACAAAGATTCTCTCTCTTAAACAAACAAGTACACAGGCACAAACACACACACAAACAAACAAACATACACATACAAACAAACATATACGCACAAACAAACACACACACAAACAAACACATACACACACACAAACAAACACACAGGCGCAAACACATACGCATATGCACACACAGCGGACATACGGACACGCACTCACGCACACGCGCAGTCACGCACACGCGTTCACACGCACACACACACACTCACCCACTCACACACGCACACGCACGCACTCACACACGGAGGAAAGCGGTGTAGTCATCAACAGACACAGATGCAAACAGAGAGACGTATGCTAGCAGGCAAAGGCGCACATGCAAACGCATGCAGGTGCAAATAGAGAGAGACACAGGCAAGGGCACGGACAGAGAGGCACAAACAGACCTACACACATAGCCCAACAGAGGCCCACATCTACATGCGTGCAATGCGCCACTTTCGAATCGTTCGCCCACGGGACCAGCTGGATTGCGAAAGCTCATTTTTTTAAACTGATTCGGCCGCTCATAGAAATCGTACAAATAATTCTGTTTTTCTGCATTCGTATTGGTGGGGAACGCTATGCGACCTGCTGCAAAATGCATACGGAATTTTTAGCACTTTTATAGGCAAATAATTTTCTCCGACGTGAATGAGGCGATCTGGAGTCGACGGAAGGTCAACAATCATTCTGCCAAATTCATTATTTCAGCTTCAGTAATTCTGGAGTTCAAGCCACCAAGCCAGCATGAAGATACAGACGTGTATGTATTACCTATATATGCGCATGCACGACATCACTACATCGCGCTTTTCGAAAGCAAGTTTGTGAGGCGTAGACATTAGTGTTTCAACCTAACCAACAGGCTATGCGAATCCATCAAAATACCTGTTCCATACTCTTTGGCAAACTTGTAATTTGCAATGCGCATAATGGCATTGTCGTGTTTCTTTGTTCATAGGAGTGGGCGGGCATCTTTTTGTTCGTCCGGTAGGTTCAACTTGGAAACCGTTGAAGCTGTTACTAAGACAGCCAGTGGCTGCAGTCCATGCCTTAGAAGCACCCGGTGCATCTAATTTCATGCCAGTCTATCGATCTCAGGGGAACTGTATCCATATAAAGAGGCAAGGAATGCGTATGCATTTTCAACCGATCGGATTTCCAAATTCGGTCAGTCCGATCGGAACAACGAAGCAAAAATTTGTCAGTTTTTTTGCCGACTGGATTCCATGTTCGACCGGGCGATTCGTGGAAAAAGGAGTCTTTGGCGGAACATTTATACCAGTGGTCGAGTCTGCAAAATCTGAATTTTCGCCGTTTGCTCAAGGTTTACGAAATATAATGGTTTAATGGGTGGTTCACTAAGCCGCATATCGCACAAGCCTGTAGGCGCACATTCCCACTGGGTGTTTTGAACGAAACTAAGTTCTTCTGAAACGTTTTCATGGCAAGTCAAAGGGGCCATTACATTTCTGGAAAACTATACCTGTTCCCAGGAATTTTACCAGAAATGTTGAATTCGGTTTCATGTGAACCGAACCATTAGCAATTCAATTTGCACAAATCCGACTGTTAAACTTCTTTTTGTTAATGTACATCATACGTCCTAAGGGAAAGCAGAGAGGAGGGGGGTGGAGGGGAGAGAAGGATAGAGGGAGTACGCACCTCCTCACTCGCATGTCTCATGCAAAAAGGTCTTTACGCACGGGTCCTCCGAACACTGATTCAACAGTCACATTTGGGCATTGTGTAAGCACTAACTAATCCTTGAAAATGGGTTTATTTTTTCTACGCGATGCACCGTACTTCAGTTGTAAATTTATAAGCTTTTGCCAAAACATTGCTGCAAAAAGACCCTCGAAATCGGTTCACGATTTGTGTAATCTCGCCCCTTCCCTTGCAGCAGAATGAAACCGACCAGTACCTTTTTAGAAAATTTAACTTAATAATTTTGGCGGGTCGAATGTTTCTAAGAACTTTCAATAAGACCATTACTCTTCCAGTATTTGGAAAATATAATCGTTAAGGCTCCGATACTTGCTTGGCTCTTAAAATAACCATGAAAGCTGCAGAAAGTGAATGTGTGCTCGGTTGCGTTATGATATTTTAAACGTAATTCATATAATATACCAATAACGAACTAGTGAGTCTGTTTGGCGTTTCGCAAGTTTCCTAAATGTCACCATCAAGAACATTGTTGAATATGAGTGCTGACAACTATGGTGATGGTTTCAATGGCACTTAAGCTGTGTGATGTTGAACGGGTCCACCTCCTACAGTATGAATGGTTCCAAACAGTGGATACGACAAGGTGGAGTAGGAACAAAAATACGCAATAGAGAGCTTTTGATCACAAACGCAACATCTACTGTGGTTTCGAAAAAAGTTGTGCAAAAACAATCGCACGAAGCGTGAACTAAAAGATTTGAGGTAAATAAGGTTTTGCGATACAGTACACAGCAGCATATCGAGAACGAAGATTTGCGTTCTAGATCTGCTGCAAAGGACGTTGTTGAAGAAATGTACAAAAAACAAACATGGACTGGTCACGTAGCCAGGACGAAAGACAACAGATGGATTAAGCGAATCGTTGAATTGTAACCCAAGAGATGTTACGCGACCACAAGGCAGACCGTCAACAAGATGAGAAGATCCGATGCGACGTCTATATGGCGTTGCTTGGATGCTGCGAGCTCAGGAACGCGAGAGATGGAAAATTTACCAGCTGCATCGATGGAGAGAATGATGAAATCGGTGAAATCACAGCTGTTCAAGGTATTCAAGGCAAGGTGCTCATTTTTGCGATACAGCAAAACAGAACCTTTCGTATCATCAGCAAAATTCCCGCATCAAAAAACATTTCCATAACCAACCTCTCTGCATCCGCACCGTAACCTCGTCATATGTTCAACATTTAGCAGTATCTACCGAAACCCCAAAAACGTTGAGCGCTTTCTAGAACACCATGTAGTATGTCTTTCACAATTTTTAAAAAACGTATCAGGAGAGGCATGACGGCGCATGAACTAAAACCTTGAATTTCATAACCAGCGCATGAAATCAGATGATCACTGTTAGTATCGCAACATTTTCTTCGCAATGTGCGTGTGTAATTTAGGTTATGGAATGCGTCAATGTAATGTATATTTTTAAAGATGTATGTAATATGTGTATGTAACGTATCTGTGTAGCCTATATGCGTAATGAATGTACGTACTGCATGTGTGCACTAAATGTAGATAATGTGTGTGCGTAACATATGTGTGTGATGAACGTACGTAATCTCTGCCATGCATAGACTAAGAATGCATTGTATACGTAATGTCTGCGTGTAATGTATGTATGTAAAATATGCGGTGTGTGCATGTGACGTATGCTCTATAATCAGTGAACGTTTTGTATACACGCAATATATGTATGGAATGATTGCATGTAACGCATGTATGTAATAGATGTGTCTAACAAATGTGTGTAATGTAGGAAAGTAACGTACGTATTCATTGTCTGCACCTAATGTATATCTCTAACATATGTAACTACTCCATGTATTTAACGAAAGCATGTAATGTACGCATTTAACATATGTTTGCAGACTGTATCTGCAAAGCATGCAGGTAATGTACGCACGTAACATAGCGATGTTTGTGTGCGATGTTCGTGAGCAATCTATGTATGTAATGTATGGATGTAATGCATGTATACTACAGTGTACGCATGTGTATATGCGTGACATATGTAACTATACATATATATATATATATATGTATATATACATATATATATATATATATACATTTATATATAATGTGTGCGTATGTGGTGAATGGATGTAATCTGTGCATGTAGTGTGAGCATTTATTGCCTGTACATAAGTTACGCGCGTAACATATATAAGTAATGTGTGTGTGATGGACGTATTTTATCAATGTTTGCAACTTATTTATGTAAGAAATGCATGTAATGTATGCTTGTAATAATTGTATCTAACGTAAGCATATAACGTATATATGCTATGAACGTCCGCACTTTATCTATGTAGTGTATTTGTGTTGTGTATGCACGTAGTGTATGTACGTAACGTGTGTTTGTGTTTTCAACTTTTCAACTTTTCAACTCTTGTGTTTTCTTGTTTTCGACTCAAGAATGTGTTTCAATTCAACAAGCTTAGTGTTTTCAACTCAAGAATTGAAAGAACCACCATGATCAAACTGCATACATAGTCTGTGTGCTGCGAGGACTCCAAAATGGAACTTAAGTAATTAGTTGCTGTGACCAGAAGATGAACTCATAGGATGCGAAACGTTGCAAAATGCATCGTCCATTAGCGAAAGTCGGGAATATGAATTCCTGAATGACGAGTAGGTAATTTGGGGAAAATGAGCGTGAAAATTTCGGGAAATTTACGCCAGCAGTTTTGATCTCGTGAACACATCACCTCAACACGACCACCCCACATGTGCAAACCACATAACCAGTGTCTTGGATAGAAATGTTTGGCGTAGCCAAGCATTCTTCATCGGGTCTCCGAAAATTCACTGAACGAAGCAGACAACACAATTCACTTTTACAAAAGATGCGTACAATGGCAGCCCCTGGCACGCCCGTCAACTTATTGGTTGGGCTGGCGGGGACCAAATAGCCGCAATACCGGCATCAATAAAAAGTTGCTATCTTACATCCTCCCCACCTCCATTCTCCACCACTCCTCTGCCTTTCTCACCTGCGTCATCGATAACTTGCCTTCTCCATGCATTTAGCGATGTTTGCCGGGATTCGATTTTGAATGAGGCAGTTCACATTTTCTTGCAACTAAGCGGCAGAATGTGGGCTAGCGGGTAGCAATATTTATTTTTCAATGAAGCATGGAACTCTAGTAGAGCCGTGACGTCGGTTTTTCTCTCGACGATGTAGATTCAAACAAGCGGGAAAGCTTACGTTGCAGGCTAGCAGAGTATGTGCTTCTGCAAATGAAAGTTCATGAATGCAAGAAAATTTTGCACAAGCACTCTCCGGTTAGGGATATAAGGGATTGTCCGCTTTCCCCAGAGCGTTAATTCTGGCCGTTGTTCGCCGGGTAGTCCTGACGCAACCGATCACAACTATGAACGCGGTGAAAGCGAAAAAAGATGACGAAACCGCGTTGCGGCCAAAGGAGCAGTTGGCAAGCGGCAGCCGAAGTGTTGCTTTCGAATTGCAGCAACGCCCACCGGGCACACCATGCTGTTAGTCGAAAGCATTCATTGTGTAGTGCTAACCTTTGTAGTGCCAAAGGTATGGACGAACCTATTGTGTGGATCAAGGAAAGCCCGGGCGATGCTAATCTCTCCGCGGCTAACGGTGCTCCGGTTGCTACTACTCCTGAGAAAACTTACAACAAAGGAGCAGTTGGCAAGCGGCAGCCGAAGTGTTGCTTTCGAATTGCAGCAACGCCCACCGGGCACACCATGCTGTTAGTCGAAAGCATTCATTGTGTAGTGCTAACCTTAACCTTTGTAAAGGTATGGACGAACCTATTGTGTGGATCAAGGAAAGCCCGGGCGATGCTAATCTCTCCGCGGCTAACGGTGCTCCGGTTGCTACTACTCCTGAGAAAACTTACAACTTGATTGACGCCTCGCATGATCAACAACAACAACAACAACAGCAGCATCAAGATCCGGTCTTACCAAACGGCACGGCACTCACACAATCATCATTCGTCTCTAACAGTCCCACGCTATTCGTCGATAAAACGAACGTCAAATTCGTTGGCCAGGTCTGTTCTGAACAGTCGTTATGAAGCGCTAAATGTTGTATGGAGTGTAGCGCTTCCGCAAATGGGAACGCCCATCGCGCGAATGCCATGATTTGCTTTTCCGATAGACTGTCTCACCTGCGTCCACTACTCATACGATCACTATATCTGTTTTACGTGCACTAAACAATTCCCTGGAACGAATCAGTTATGATGAATTCAGACGCAGGTGGCCTTGTCCAGTTGGTTGCAACCGTGCCTGAGCGATCCACTTATGGCTGTAGCCAGTGTGCTAGGGTCATTTGCAAATTTTAGGTTCTTGAAAAGTGACCTGGAGCTGATGGACCAAGAAGCATTGAGCAGAACTGATAATTTTGGGAAATTTTCGGGAACATGAAATTTTCAGCACATTCGGAGCCCTTAGCTCTCGCTGCTTATTACAAAACATTTTGTGGGAGCTACTTTCATAGTACAAGAGTTTTCGGCCCACCATTCGTGACCTCCCAAAGTTTTTCCCAAAATCTGTGATCTGCAGAATTTTGCTAAAATGATGACCCACAAAACTTTTCAAGAAATAATTTCGAGAGGGAAGCTCTGCCCATATATAATTAAACGAATTAATATCTGCATACAGAAATTATTAAGTATGGGCAGAAGGAACCCTCGCTATAGGTAGTCAAAGTTGTGTAGAGACTGCATAGTGAGTCGCACGTTCTCAAAAAAGTATAAGTTCAACCAGGCTTATTCTATGCACGAAAAATCGAATAAAATCTAAAATGAATGCTTCTATGCTAATTGTGCGAAAATTGCATATCGCAATGGACGGACGCCTGAACAAATGCAGTGCTAACTCAGTAAGCGTACCGCTTTGCGTTCTTGCCATTGCCCAAAATACCGAAATCAATATACGGGAAACCCATACAGCGTGGATTATCTTCATGTTTTCGAGCCAGTATCCCGTAGCAACAGTTTAACTCTGCAGGCAAAGCTATCACACATGGCAGACCGCATTTCAAGAAGTGAATATATTATTACCTGCAAGACAAGTGGAACTGCGTACCATTGGGTGGCGTGATATTTGCTGTACCCACTCCTCCATTCGACCAGCGGGTTTCGTAGAATGCCGCTAATGACGAAAATTTATATCTCAGCTGGCCCGATCGTTTGTACAATGTCCCGTTAAAGAATCTTTTTCCTACGAATTGATCGATTGCAGGATTCCTGCATGTTTTTAACACGTTTTTTTCTGCAACTTGCGGTACGGTCAACAAACCTCTATGAAACTGAGTATAGGAGGGCACCCTAGAGCGTAGAGTACACTAACAGTTTTAATCGCTTTCCTCAGATGGTTA
>JPKZ01000597.1:0-54490 GCA_000803305.1 Toxocara canis
ACCATATGCGCAAGTTGCTTTCGAGCGCTTTCCAGGTCCTCCTTAAAAATTTGTAGTTTAATGTTATTTTATCCGGCTCGGACTTCGACACGCTCTTGTGGAACGGTCAAGTACGTATGTTTTGGCGTTTGCCATTTTGGCGTTGTTTAGAACTCTTTACGTTGGTGCAGATGTGTTGTCGTTTTTTTTATAAACGAACGTCTGCAAACTTCCTTCATAAAACGTCAGATTTCTGTATGTACTTTTTACGTCAGCGCTTCCCCAAAACCGGGTTGCATAGCCGTTGCGGTCTTTGATCTCTATCGTTTGCGTTTTTTCAGTGAAATTTATGGGTTACCCTAGTCGGCTTTGGAATGGTTTCGTCATCTATGTCTAGCGAAGACTTCCAGAAGGTGTTCTGTTCCGATGCGTTATTAAAGGATGAAAATTTGCGATAGTATGAATGAAGGTAAGTATATGTAGGACGAATTCTTTACTCCTTGCGATCTTGTGGTGACAGGATTTTGATACAGAGGAAGTTGTGAGCAGACAGACTTTTTACCTGTAAATGGCAGTCTGTTATGGTTCTCCTTCTTTTCTACTATGCCTTCGTAGCGAGGAAGTGGTTTCCATTATGATTTTACATATTTTTTACTCGGAATGTGTCACTGTTTCGTTCACGGCGATGTGTATTTCATAAATCTAAACGGTAGGCTGAACCTGCCATAATACTCCTGAGTATATCGTTGACTGTGCTGTTTTGTCTGTCCGCGCATCTCCCATAGTATTCGAATTGAACATTTAGTCAGCTGATAATTAATTCTTAAACTATGGCTACGATTTTCGTTGCAATTATATTGTTTTGGCTCCTAGATGTCCCTTACGCTGGCCGTCGACACGATCTTATTCCGCAGCTTTGGACACGCACAGCCGTCACCAGATCATTTTAAACTTAGGCAACTAAACCAATTTTATTACCCATGTTTCAGGCAGACCGATGTTGGCTGCAGGAGCAAGACAACTGCAGAACTAAATTCAACATTCCATACATGACCCACAAAAGAGTCGGAACGGTATAACTAAATCATTTTTCGATTCTCATTTTTCACCTCCAGACAAGGCAAGGCTTTTTCGTTAAGTAAGGAAGGTTTTTCTGACCTACAACTCAGGTACATGTGCATTTTAGGCAAAGGTAATGGTCCCTGATTAGGAAGCGAACTCCATGGGTAAAATTCTGGTAAAAGCCAAATTTGCGCTTATTCATTACCCACTCAGTTATTCGGCTTATCCGACGTAAGCGATCACGTCACCTTAGGATGCTGGCATGGCTAATTCCAGTATGCACGTGCTGAAATTTCTGCTATTTTGAATCGCCTCATTTTGACACATTCTGTCAACCTGTGCACCAAGCGCACGCAACGCATGTGGGTAGGGGGAAGGAATCGTGGCAACCGCCGGCCCCGTTAACAAAATTAGGCACTCTAGGTGCGAGCGCTTGTCCGCTTTGTTAGCAAAACCGAGGCACTGGAAATTGGGATCATTTATTACATACAAAGTTTGGGTAGCTATTTATCTGTTGCATCATTAAAGTATTCCCGATAAATTTTCTCAAGGAAATGTTAAGAGGAACCTCAAGTTAGCCATGAATCGAAGCAACAAATTTTCTGAAATTTTTTTTTTCGGTTCTCGCAATGTGCAGAGATTGAACGGTTGCAGCTTGCGCTGAATCGATCAAATCTGCCTCCAATTTTTTCGCCCGATGCCTCGTTTTAAAAAATCCTGCCTGTGCGCATGCCGGCAAGCATTGATCTGCTTTATTTTGAAAGAAACATAACTGAGATCAGCATCAAGGAAGCGAAGGAAAAAGACGAGAATTGTAAAAGCTAAAAGCTGCTTTGGTAGTATACAAAGCTTCGAACCTTAATTGTATCATGAAAGTATGTACTGGTGAACGGGTTTTTGGAAAACAGAATCGTTATAAACTGTGTGTGAGTGTGGGCGGGAAATGCTGGAATTAGAACGTCAGCGAATGAAGTAAGGGTCTTCAAGGGTGATGGAAGCCCGAACTGCTTTCCAATTTGAGATCAGTCGCTTAGCGATCAACATTTAAAGCGTTCAACGTTAATTTATGAGGACGCAAACAAATTCCTCAAAACGTCATCAGCTTGGCAGCGGGCTATGCTCATCGCCAAATACGCAGTGGCCAGAACCAGTTGCACGTTCGCGGAAGGTTGACTGTAGAAAAAATCGTGCCAATTCCGCCATAAATCACGCAATGCTTCAGATCATCCTTCGCTGGTTGTCTATGCATTGAAGCTTAGGAACCAGTTCATTTACAGACATTTTGCTAGGCAGGCAAGACTTTCTGAATCAGCTTTCTGTGCAACACATACAAGCTGAAGTTGAGAAATGCGCTCAACCAAAAAGAGCAAACGGTACGTCTTTCCATATATCAGCAGTAAACAATCGAACGCTACGAAGCCGAATTAACAAATATTCCGTTTTTTAAAACGATCGCTGGACAATGCGCTATGAACTGCATGAAAAACTCCCAATATCTGCGCCAATTTTCAATTTTATACGATATCATTACGCAATTTTTCAAGACAAGATTCTGTTTACACGAACTTCACAAAATAACTTTTAAACAAGAAAAACAGCCCCGTTATGCTCGTTCTCAGTATCACACAGAACGAAAAAAGAAAAGGGCATATCTTTCACTGCCCAAATCTCACCTCAAGATCATGTCCTAACTTCTCGATTTTTGCCAATACTCCACGCTTTCCTTCTAAACTATTGAGATCCAACAATTCCTCTTCAACGCTCTCCAGTACGTTTCTCAACTTCCCCAGCGTCGAAATTTTGCCCTGAAAATAAACTGCGCCGCGCCAGTGTGAGCGGCTTCAGTGCTGCATTACACTATGGTAACATGCTAAAAAAGTGCCAAAAAAAAACTTGGTGATGAAAGCAGGTCCCTGAAATTAACAGGATTTTCAGAACACATAAACGTGCAGCAAAGCCTGTCATGCGGGAAGTGCAAAAAACAAAGCCATACGTTTAGTTCATTGATGCGCTCGCTGATGGCTTGCGTTGAGTCGGTGTCGAGAGGCACTTGGCTGGGTGTTCCAATGAGAGACAACTGCGCTTGCACCTCGTCTTTGGTGGCGTTGAACGCAGCCAATGCAGCCAGCTTATCACCGACCGCAGCGGCAAGACGCTTCAGCATCTCATTCAGCTGTCCCAGTTGCCAGAAGCTTCGTTCACGCAACTCATCACCCTCAGAACCGACTGGAATACTCTCAATGAGGTTTTCTAGCTGTTGTTTCTTCGATTCGAGATCTTGTAATGTGGCGCTTTGCTCGTCGATCGATTGCAACGGCGACTGCTCAATCTCATTCAGACGTCCCTGCACACTTTCCGTGATCAAAGCAATTTCTGGAGCTAGCGTGTGCAGCTTGGCACGATCCGTTAGCTGCTGCTTCTTATTTTCTAATGCGTCCTGTAACTGCGCTACGCGAGCCGACAAGTCTTCGCTCAGTGAAGTACGCTTAACCAATCCCTCACCAGACTGCAGCCGTGTCTCAAGCTTTTCTATGTTCGCCTTCAGCCGACGAAGACTGTCACCAAGATAGGCCACGTTGCCCAGTTGCTCGGTTGGTTCACTTTCTGGATCGATAGCAACAACGTCGTCTCCAAGTGACGTAAGCTCGGCAAAAGTGTTGCGAACATCACGAAGAAGCTCTTGTTCCTTCATGACATCTTCTTCCAGCGGCACTGATAAGCCAAGCCCTATAATGCGTTAGTACGCGTAAACACATACACACAAGATGTTTGCTTTTTCATTCTGCCTCTTGCTTCTATTCCTACTGTTGTCTTGTCGGGCAAAAGATTTTACAAATTGTTTCACCGTCCGTGATTTGACTTTATCAGCAAGCGGTGACCGTGCTATTTCTGTAGGCATGCAGCTCATGCACACAACCTTACTCAAATGGAATCTCTGCAACACATGGATTGCCCTACGTAACTAACCTTCAGGGACAACTGAATAGTGTCGAGCAGCTTTGCGAGTTGTTCCTGACGTTCCAGGTCCGCGACATGATATATTAGCGACGGTTCAGGCAGTTGCTCCAGCAGTGCTTCCAGACGATTTGCGTCTTCAACGGCTGTCGGTAGGTCTTGTGGGTGCACGTATTTAGTGCACAGGACGTCCGCCTCTTTTCGAATACTGTTCAGCCTGGTTTCGATGTCTGCAATCAGCTCGTCTTGTTGCTTCGCTCCCTTCAGTTTCTCGTCTGCGCGCTCTGTTAATCTAATATAGCGTTCTCTGAGCGCTTGTTTGTCTTGGTGGAGTTGTTCGATCTTCGGCGTCACCACATCTGATCGCATTTCATCCACTAGTGCGATTTTGTCCGCCACAGTGCGCAACGGTATTTCGCAGAAAAGCTCGAGTGCGCTCACTGATCCTTCTGTTTGCTCGAGGCCACGTTCCGCATCCGTCAGCACTCGCTCCAAGTCGGCAAGCGCAGTAGCCAACATGTTCACAGCCTCGCATTCTTCCTTTATTCTGACAACACCATCCCGAAGAATCTGAAAACCAATGCAATGATAACGTGGGTTCAATTTTATTAAAAAACATTAAAACAATACATCGTTTAATTACCTCCTCAAACTCCTCAGCGATCACCTGTGCACTTCAAAACAGAAGCGCTTTGCTAGACGCGTTGAGAATGAATGGCAAACGCAGCAGCACTGCAAAACAGTGTTTTTAAACAAAACAAACCTTGAGTTTATCGCCCAGTTCACGCTGATGACTGCTGAAAGCGTCAACACGAGATGCAGGTTCGACGAGTGGACATAACGACTGGACACTGTCGGCAAGTTGATCGAGTGCTGGACGAACATCGTTGCAACGCTCAATGATGGCGTCGATCAGCGAGAGATCTGCCTCCGCACTAGCTGCTCCTTGCTCACGAACGCTTTCGTCCAGCTGTGACAGGCGCTTTTCGACGTCAGCGGCGTCTTCGTTGAATCGCTTGAGGTTGTCAAGACGATCTTCTAGTGCGCGCTCAACGGCGTCATAATTTTCACCGAGTGTTGTTTGTTCATCAAGCATCTGCACACGGAGTGCTTCCGTGTCCGGTGATTGCTCAATCCGATTGTATGCGTCTTTAAGTGCGTCGAGATGTGTCCGCGCATGCTTTAGTTCATCAACCGCTCTTTGCAGCTCGTTCATATCAGCATGTGAGTCGTCTTCAGCCTTTTGCGCGTTCATAATAGCATCGCGCAACTGTGCCACTTCTTTGGCGACCGTACTCGTTAGTGCGACCACTGCCAGTTGCGCTGCCAAACGTTCTTCTCTTTCATTCAACAACCGTCCGACATTTTCGAGCTGACCTACAAGCGAGCCCACTTCGAGCGCTTCCGGATGGAATACAAGTCTGATGGGTTCTTCTCGTCTGCGTTGCAGCTCGTTCAGCCGCTGCCTAATGTCAACAAGCTGTTGTCGAATTTCGGCAATGTTTGCTATCTCAGCGTCTCCTGCAGTCGCAGGTAGGTCGACTGCATGGTCGCCTAGCTGATTCAGCTTTGCACTTATCGCATCCTGCTCATCAATCAGCTCCTTCTGCTTACTCACGTCATCGGTGAGCGGCGCGAGCAATTCCTGAACGTCATTGCAGACTGCGTCCAGTTCGACTGTCATCATATTGGTGTCGTCGATCGCAGCTTTGCAATCGGGAAGAGTTACCCTAAGACGTTGGTTGACGTCTATGAGCTGTTGTTGGGTTTGCATCCTGCTCATCAATCAGCTCCTTCTGCTTACTCACGTCATCGGTGAGCGGCGCGAGCAATTCCTGAACGTCATTGCAGACTGCGTCCAGTTCGACTGTCATCATATTGGTGTCGTCGATCGCAGCTTTGCAATCGGGAAGAGTTACCCTAAGACGTTGGTTGACGTCTATGAGCTGTTGTTGGGTTTGCATCCTGCTCATCAATCAGCTCCTTCTGCTTACTCACGTCATCGGTGAGCGGCGCGAGCAATTCCTGAACGTCATTGCAGACTGCGTCCAGTTCGACTGTCATCATATTGGTGTCGTCGATCGCAGCTTTGCAATCGGGAAGAGTTACCCTAAGACGTTGGTTGACGTCTATGAGCTGTTGTTGGGTTTGCATCCTGCTCATCAATCAGCTCCTTCTGCTTACTCACGTCATCGGTGAGCGGCGCGAGCAATTCCTGAACGTCATTGCAGACTGCGTCCAGTTCGACTGTCATCATATTGGTGTCGTCGATCGCAGCTTTGCAATCGGGAAGAGTTACCCTAAGACGTTGGTTGACGTCTATGAGCTGTTGTTGGGTTTGCATCCTGCTCATCAATCAGCTTCAGTTCCTCTTCGTTTGCGAGTGCTTCTTCGCCTTTTAGCAAACTGGTGTCAAGCTCGGCTATCTGCTTCAACACGTGCTCCACATTCTCCTTTTCACGATTCTTGTCGTTTATTGCCTCCTGAAGAGTAACACTTAATTTAGTAAATGTATGCACAACACAATCATTCATTGCGAAGCAGAAGATGAAGACTAGCAATGGAAGTTTTCGTTTGCAGCTTGGTGTTATGAATTTCGATTGAAAGCTTAGAAATGAAATTTTTGCAAGCCTGAAATTTTCGGTACATTGGTCGGTGGCATACTTTTAATCTTTGTTTGGTTTGCTCGATTTGAGCGTGTAAGAGCCGTGCTTGTTGGTGTGCGTGTTCCAGTGGTTCGAGCATTTCATCGAGCTCCTTGATACGAGCCATTGTGCTTCCATCCAGATGTAGTAGCTCCTTTTCAATGTTCTGCAATTGCTTCTTCATGTGAGGTTGAGCGTGATGTCAGCGATTTTTGTTAAGGTCATCACTTTGTAATGTATGTATTCTTGAGGAAGAATCATCTTTGAGAAAATTCGTTTTGTTCCATCGTGCTTTCGCATACTTTTTGTCTTTAGGAATTTTTCATGTTCGGTCAGTTTCACCAGAAATTGGTCAGCAAAACCAAAAAAGTAGATCAGCTGATTAAAGCATGAACTGCGTACTGAACCACTGGACTTAGCCAAGCAGTGTACAGCCAAGTTTCATGGAACTACAAATAACAGGATGAAGTGAACTTGGTGGCGACCAAAAACTACTGAAAATGATCGTCGCATTGTGACTTTCAGCGGTGGCTGTCATTCTTGGATGGTGCTCACATCCGTGTTAAAAAACCATGAATACGAGAGATAGAGCGAGCGGAAAAGCACAGGGTGCAGCGAAGACTCGAATCCCGGTCAATAAAAGTTAGTCGAAAATCGCAGCAGGTAAGCGAACAGGGTTCTCTTGCTCATACGCAAGCGTTTGCATGATGTTCGTAATTGTTCGTAATCTTTCAAACCGTTCAATTTTTACAACTGAAAGGCTCGTCTTCAAGGGAAATAAAACATAATGTCCGCCGTCCTCAATAGTTTCTGATCAGTCCAACCAATTCTCGTTCCCTTGACCACTTCCAGTCAAGCTTTTTAAATTCCACCGACAGTCTCGTATGCTCCATGAATGAATCGCCAGATTCAGAAAGCAATTTCCGCGCAACCGTCCTAATCCTCTTTAGGGTTAATTTTTGATCAGTTGACTAGTTTTTGGCAGTTCTGGCTAAACTTAAACGTTTATCACAATAAAAACACTCAGAAATGAGTGAAGCATAAAAGTTCAATGCCACAGATAAGGAAGCTGAATTATGCTGTTATATATTTAATATAAATAATATTCAAGAAACTGCCAATACCTGAAGCTTTTCGACTATGCTAGCAATCTCATCAAATGATTGTCCTTTCTTTTGCTCGGCATCGGTGATGTCTGCGCGGACTTTGTCAACCAGGTCTGAAGCGAGCTGACACTCGCTTTTAAAAGTTCTCCATGTATTAAAACGGTCAATGAGCCTCCGATTTATCAGCTCCAGTTGCGCGCTCAGAACACGAAGATCTTCATAAAATGGGTGGGCCGGCACAAGCGACTGCAGACGTGCGCTTTCAGGAAGTATCATTTCAGCTTTCTTGATAATCTCTTCCATGGCATCAGCACTGGAAGATTTGTCTTTGAGCATATTCTCTTCCTCTTCTAATAACCGTCGAAGCACAGCTACCACTTCATTTGCAGCCTCGTATTGGTCGCCCGCTTCCGATCCAGTTGGTTCCTCGAACACCTCAACTGTTTCGCCGCTCCTTGCTCGCAGTTGTTCGGTTACTTCGTTCTCCAAAGCCTGAAATTTTTCTCGTTAACTCCCTGACTTCTTCAAAATTTGTTCTGCTCATTGATTTTTCTGTCGGGAAGGTACGACACTCTTAGAAAGCGGTACATTAAGTATAAAATGTCCCACTAGTTCGCGAATTTTCAATTTTTAGTGTTCTTCAACCTGCTTGCTGTGGATCACTCTATAGAAACCTTAAAATTCATGGTTGACCATCCACACCTCTTTTTTTGAGTGGGTAGAAATGGTTGCCCATGCATGATTCACAGATGCCGAACCTATTTCAGTAACAAGAAGCCCATGACCATACTGCTTGAGGATGTGCAAATTTGAACTTTCTGTAGTGTGACATGAGACAATCGTTTCGAACATAACATATGAAAGAATCATTTTTCCTAGCCGTTTTTTTTTGTTAATGATCCCAACCCAAAATGCTGAAATGTTGGTGCAAAAAAAGGAAATGCTCTAACCCATCAAAAGAAACGTTGCTCGAGAGCGTTGGGATAACAGGCAAACGTTTATCAAGAACAACAGGACAGCAAGTGCACCTTACAAAAGTTGTTATGATAACATTAATGAATAAAATATAAAAAACTTAAAGTTCCCCACTTCGATGATCTTCGTTTCAATAATTTGCAACGATTAGAAGTATCCATGGCTACAGTACGAAGAATCACTGCCTCTTGACAAATACACAGGCTCAAACCACTTGTAGATTTCGTTTTTTTACTGCAAACGGTTTGTACTCGTATTCATACTATAACTCACCAGAATTGACGTAATAAGGGTAACGATGTTTTCAGTATAAGCAGAAATGTCTGTGGGAGGTGACAGCTCACGCTGCAGCGCTCGCAAAATGCCTTCCAGTTGAACTCGTCCCTCACGAGCTGTTGCTAGAGAGCTTTCCAGCTCATCTTTCGGCTGCTTAGAGAAGTCGCAACTCAACAGCCTCTTCAAGCTTTCGTGTAGTTTTCTCGCTGATGCGATTAAAACGTCGATATTGCCTTCCTCATGACCTTCTTCTATGCTTGCATTTACCGCCTCCAGTTTTGTACGGAATTCCAACAGCTCTTTCTCCCGCAAACTTGGTGACTTTCTTAATTCATCCTCTACGACCTATAAAAAAGTGACCAATGTTTAACTTGTTGACGAAATGCATAACGTAGAAGATACGGGTTACTTTGGAGCTTTAGTTGTGCGCTTTGTCGAACCGCAATGCACAATAAAAAGACTTCTATGCGAGCTTCACATGAATTAATAAAGTTCTCCCTTCGTAACGTATGGTACTGGAGCATAAGAAAGGTTGCCTCTTTGTAACTGTTTCTGACATGAAGCGGAAAAATGGCCGAGCTATTTTGTACCAGCACGGCGCATTACGTTTCTGCTTTACCACAACGACAACATCTGAAGGAATGGCTTGGTAGTTATAAGGTCACCGACAGTTTCAAGTTACCGTACAAAATGCAAGACAGTTGATAATATTTAAGGTAAGCACCTAATAACGCATAAATCCAAGTGATAGCAGACAAATTTCTATGATATTTGATATGAATACTGGTAGCGGTAGTCAAAATCTATTGAAAAGAAATGTTTTACAGATGATTCGACGAATATAAAAGACCTCACTCTCACGCTTACGATCCTTCGGCCCTACTAACAAAAAAACCTTTACACGCACAAACGTTTCCATATTAAAGCGAGCCCCAGGGAAACGAAAAGATGAAACGAACAGTAGAGAACCCAACCGAGAACCGAGTAGAAGAGAACCAAAGTACAGAACCAACCTGAACAATTGTTGTAACTGTTCTGGATACCATCAAAATAATTCTTTTCCTTCTTGAAGAGCCAGGCGAAGATGTGGGCGAAGTCTCCTCGATCGAATTTTCCACGTATTTCCTGCTTTGCAGACATTGAAAACGAAGCAAATCTAGCTGCATTTCAACATTCTCAAGTTGTTGCCGCATCTGGAAGTTATAGCAAGAGTTTGCATACGACGGTACTCTCAGTTATTCTCTTTTAAAGTTACTTTGTATTTCATGGGGTCAAAGATCGCTGAATATGTTCTTTGAGAAGTACAAGCGCTCCTTTAAAATACTTCCTCCTACGTGTTCTTTTATACTTCTTCGAGTACTTCTTTTACGTTAAAATACTTCTTCGAGCGCAGGTATCTTGGATTCCCGACGTCAATATACAAAAGTTTTAACTTCGGGTTTGCCCTAAGTGTTTATGATTCCAGAGCATTTTAACCGGTTTCGGTGCAATCTTTCGTCGAATGACAGAATGAAGCAACAGTTTCAACCGAGAAGATCAGTCAAACGAGGTCAACTTACGTCACTCACTGCAGTTCTTGCACGACGGTTAACATCGTCGTTCAGTTGATCAAGCTCGTTCATGATGCTCTCATAGTTGGCCCTGATGGCCAGCTCATCGTCTATTTCGTTACGAAGCGCGCCCATGAAATCCTGTAGCGAATTTTGCAAGTCACATATAATAACACATTCGCAGCTTACAGCAGTTTCTGCTCCCATGTAAAACAATGAAAAAAACGCTTTAAAATCATCACCCCAAGAAATTTAAATTGGTACTTTCGAGCAGTCCAATGTCCATGAAACGACGATACAAAATCTGCAATGGCTAAATATCCGTTCTCAAAGCGAATTCGCACTGACGCTTTCTTTTTGCTTCTCTCCATGCTGCCCTACTTCTGCACTGTTTCACATCCTCCACAACAATTCTCCTATGAAATCCATTTCTTATGTTGTATTTTGGTTCCCCTGGTCTGTACCGTGATGCGAATTTCTTAGTCTTTCTCGACCCATGCTTTTACTTTAGGCAAAATTTAGGTTTTTCTCATTAACGACGGATAACCCGTTCGCGATTTTCGCATTGTAAGGCAGTTCTGGAAATTCGCCGCAATTTGTTATGAAACTAGCGGTCATGACTGAGTCGGGTGTTTCTAGTTGAAACAGCACGTATAATAAAAATACCAACATAGCATCAACTGCCTCAATCAGAACTTGACGCTACAGCCGAATGAGTATCCAGTTGGATAAAACCTATCCCTTATCCCCATCGTGACTGTCTGAGATCGGAAACAGACATTGTTGAGAGCTTTCGTTCGTGAACTGCTACTACGAAGAAGCACAACTCACTGCCTACCTCTATCGGCTCCTTCAATGATCTGGCTTGACTAATGAACGCGCGCACGATTGCCAGATCGTCTCCGTCAAGCTTCCGGGAAAAATTTTCGCATTCGTTCTCCAGCAAGTACCTCCTTGCTTGAAGACTCTGCAGGTGAATTCGATTTGTCGTAGCTTGCTAGTTAGCAGTATGAGTAACGATAGCTTATGAGACTGTCCAGAAGAAAAAGATTTGTGGCCGAATATTAATGTGCTTCTCTCTCGTTTGTAGCGGTGCCGAAGAACATTGTTTTTCGCGCGAAATTTTATGAAATAAAACTTGGCCTAACTAATGATGAAATAATCATCCAAGGCATTTTCGTTCTTCGAATTTTCTTGATAATGCTTTGGACTAATCTGAAACTGCTATCTGCGACCTCTACAAACATTGATTACTGATTATTCATAATGCTTTCTAAATTTGATTAGCTATTTAGAGTTGGCAGATTGAAAATTCAATACCTGAATACAACATAGGTACGCACGCAACGCATAAAATGCGCCTTTGCAGCAGAACTTGCATTAAGCGCAGGAAAAATAACTGCGCTCAAAGGCTACGTTTATGGCTACTGGATGAGGAATAAGCAGCAGAACCAAACAGGGAGAAGGGGTGGATGGACGGGGGAGGACATGGAAGGATGGCTGCATGTTTTCATTACAACAATCATAGGTACGACCTGAGCAGAGCCACAACGAAACTCAGCACGAGCTGAACGGACTGAACGAAACCAATCGGGGGTTGTGAGTTCTGAATTTTTGAACTCCTACGTCGCCATATCCCGGGCACGCTTACAAAAAGAAATTTAATGCGACCTGACTGTACCTGTAACGTCTTGAGATCATCTTCTGCCTCAAAAAGAGGCTTCAACGAGCGAGCATAGTCTGCATTTATATTACTGAATAATTCGGCAATAATATTTAGTTCCGCATCGATATCAGGAAACAGCTGCCGTTTTCCGACGAGATCTTCGGTGACCGACATTCGTTCAACCTTGAAACAAAGCAGATAAGATCCCTGCATGCCAGGCTCCTCTTTTGAGCAAATGCCTCTACCAACTTCAAAGGTTAACCTACGTAGTCCAGCAACGGTCAGAAACTATTAGAAATTTGCTTCCCCAACATCGAATGAAATACTGGTATTTCAATATTTGAGCGCTGAGAGTTCTAATGAGCTGCCCCAAAAAACTGAAAACTTAAACCGGTTTTTCTCAAGACATTTCACAACAATGCTGGCGAATTTACTTTGTTAACATATCCAGTCAAGACTGATATCACTTGAGAATTCAGCTTTATCATTTGTTATTTGTTCACTATAACGAAAAGGATAACATTTGCAGTTATGATAAAAGATGCAAAACTAACGAGGTTATTCGATGCTGTAGATACAACGAACTGTTCATGAGCACCTTCTCTCGCAACGAGGCGTGTTTCTTCTTCCGCTTCTTCCTCTGCACCAGAACTCGAAAGGGAACTTAGCGAAAGCTTTAAAAAAACCCTCTTAAAAGTGCACGGGCTTCTTTCAAAAAGGAAAAAAACTACCTCCTAAGCGTGGATGAATTCCTCCTTAAAACAAAAACGACCCTTAAAAAGTTGAAGTTCCAAGTTCTCCCTAGAAATGCGCGAAGAATACGAACTTTCCAAAGGAAGTGAACTATTAAGCTTATTTTGCCGGGTTTAACTCGTTTATTGACATGGTCATGATCAAGAATCCAAGAAACAGTGTTCGTCCCGCAACAGTTTTAAAAACGATAAACGCAGCTCTAAAAACAAGTAATGGTAGTAAACAGAAAAAGCATAACGCTGTCAGCTTTTTCAAATTTTACGCAGTTAGAAAAGCTAGTTCTTAGCTTGTTGACTACAGCCAAATGAAACATTTTCTGAGGCTAATGCATAGCGTAGAGGTAAACCTGTGATTGCATTGACGTGGAGGGAAGATGCGAAATGACGGCCGGTTGCAGATGACTAACGTCGGGAATGTCCCAATGCGATGTCTTTTCAAATAGTACCCGAAATCGCTCGCAGCAAGATTCTGCTTCAATGGAATGCGGTGAAGGGAGTTCAGCTTTTTTTAACTTTTTGAAAAGCCTTTGCTGAGTAAGGCACATATTTCTTATAGTAAGCAATGCTTCTCTGATCGCTGCCTCATCTTCTGACGGCCAGCTTTCAATAAGAGCAATATCGGCATCAATTAAGTCTAGCCAGTGGTGGAATGTTGTTAGCTTAGTAACAAGCTTCTCCTGTCGACGCTTTTTTCTCGCTATCATATCCTTAAACTTCGATATTCGTTCATCCATTCCTGACGCCTTCTCTTCCATTTCATATGACTGACGTCGACAACGCTCATTTTCGTTCATTAGTGGCTTAACCTGCAAAGAGCAAATAGCTTTACAACGACGAAAATTCAAAATGCAGCTCGGATATCTGTAAGGAGAGGATGAACGATAATTTAATGAATAAAAAATACAGCCGGTCAATAACGCGTGCTAATTCAAATTGGGATGAACGTTGTAAGAACTACAGCAAACACCTGACAACAAATTTCGCGAACACTCAAAATTACCTTTTCTAGTTGTTGCTTCCACGGATTCCATCTGTTGATTTCAATTTCTTCCACCGCTGGTAAATTCCCTTCTGCGAATTCTTTTCCAAAAGTAGAGCCGATTTCGTCTTGCTGCTGTTTCAGCTGCGTAGCTAGCCTACCAACGCTCTCCTCTATGATAAGCCTTCTCCGCTCAGACCGCTCTGGCACAATGTCTCTAAGCCTGACAACAACCTAAAATAAAAGAAACTTCAACTAAAATTTCACCTACGGCGTAATTGCACTTATGCCGAAGGTGACAGCGTCATTACTACACGCATTTCAAAAAAAAAAAAAAGAACCTGCAACCAGATGGCAGATCGGCTGCCAAACGCCAAGTAGTACAACCATCTACTGAGCACAGAACTTTAGCTATACTCATGTTGCAGAATGAATGAGCGTGTGGGATGCCACCCTGTTTTAAAAAGCAAAAAGACCAAAATATTCAACAACCTCTGCTGCCCTTTCCTTCTCAGCATCAAGAAGGTCGTCAGCGAGCTTTTCAAGAGATTCCATTAGCCGGGTCTCCTCCTTTTCATCTTCCTGTAAAAAAAAAAAGGCAGTTAAGTGAACACATTACTCGGCATTACACAGACAGCAACAATCTAGCCACGTTATGTTCTCTCTTCACCTTCTTTTGGTTATGCCGCTTAACCTATTTGCCAGCCTTGACCACTAGATTACGAAACCTATAAATGAAGATGTAAATACTAATCAGTCCGATTATAAAATAGCATATCAATGCATTCTAAATTTCCTAATGGTGGAGTTATTGACTCCGAGGCTGGAAGGATAAATAGAATTCTGACGAAAAAAGAGCTGTTTACTTATAATACGTAAGTTTACTAAAAATATATGAGTTCATTGCAGTTCCGACCTGAAAAAAAAACAATTCTCCCACAAGATTCAAAAATCTTTAAAATTTCGCTACAAACCTTACTACTGAAGACGCACTCCCCCCCCCCCCCCCCCCCTGCTGCTCTTCTGGTTTGTCGAAGCAATGGTTCTCACCTGTAATTTCAGGATGAATGAAAGCAGGTTTTCGGCCGTGTCACATTGCTCGATATCAACAACGAAACAATTTTGCAACTCGCTAGCAGTGTCGAGAAATCGCTGAAACTGGTCGGAGAATCCCGCCGGTCTTTCCTGAAAATGCCTGTTGCTCAGTGAGCATTAATCTTCACTAGCCGAGATGAAACACCTTTACTGCAGTATGAGCTTTCTACGCATACACAAATTCCTATATAAAGATCTGATTTAACACATAAATGCTCTAAGCGCGGACTTGTCACGGCTAAAATGTTTCATCAAAAACAAATCAAAACTTCAGTCAACACCAATGTTGAAACATATTTAGGTAGGTCTACGGCTCGGTAAGCTGATTTCAATTCTCGTCCAACGCACAATGACGCACAATGCTCATACCGTGCCACTAATAACGTGCTGCCAGACAGCGTCGGACATTACGCATATACGATGGGCGATTGTCAAAGAAATGAGGCAAAATGAAGAAAAAAACACACTTTCATTCCGTGAATGTCAACTGGAAACATTTACACATCCAGACAGCAGACAATAATGAGTGCATGCATCTATGGAGAAATCAGCATGCAGCCAAGAAGCAAAGCAAAAAATATGAATGTTTGTTTGCCTCGAATGCGGAAAGTGGCAGGTTTCGTATCCTGTTGACAGCGTCGGTAATCGCCATGTCGGTAATGGTCATATTGGCTCCGACCTGACATGTGGCGAGCTCATCGCCGAGAACATTCAGCTTGTCAAACACACAGTTCATTTCGTTCGTCTGCAATCGCGTTTTCATAACCTCATTCAATCACAAAATATTTTTCAGCTTTCGACTAAACAATAACAGACAAGTGAGAAAATCTGCGAGATTACTGGTCCAGTGTTTTGCAAATTATTCGAAATTCGCTAACATGAAGATGAAATCGGATACACCGAGAATACCGAACTAAGTAATTATCAACTAGGCAATTATTATAATACAGGATGTAATATTGAAAAAAAGCCCTGTAGACAATAAGTACTAAACACATATGGCGCGCCAAAGCATGCAACATCTTCCAACCAGGAACAGCTACTAATGCATGTACTTTTCAGTGTGTGAATGTATTAATTAATGATCGTTAACGCATTCGTATTTTCGCCTGGTCGAACAGCTTACACGTCTTCCGATCAAAATTCCTCTTTTCACCTGAGGCTCTACCCTAGCAGGTTCCAGGCCTGTCCTGGGGAAATTTAAGACCAGAATGGACTCTTCCTGGATAAAAACCCAAACATGCCCTCACAAGTTATGAGGAATCAAGAAGGAGAAATGAGACAGCTCCTTTCTCCCTGCGGTCAAAGGAAAAGATTGCACTAAGCAGATTAGATGATGCCCAACGTGCAACAGAATATTTGCAACCAGCTTTCCCATATGCTCAAGCACCTACATGGTCCTTAATGCTTCCACATTTGTATGCCAGCTCGATATTTTGGAAACTCTTAGAAAAATATATCAGAAATAAGAATTGGCAGACTGCATTCAGATCCAACTGGGATGCAAACGCGATTAGTTTTTCTAGTTTTGAATTTCCATCGTCAGGACGCTCTAGAATGGCAGACAGGCATAAGGAGCATTATTACATGAAAGCGCAAATCGAACAAACCTAACTTAGTCATGCTTTTTCAGAAACGCTCGTCTGAAGAAGCAGAGAGGATAAGGAGGAAAACAAGCCAAGGTACTACTTACAATTCGTTGCATGTCGATTTGCTTCCCATCAGAGGCATCGCGAATGCATGTCAGCAAGTTCTCTTCGGCATTCTTTACGAACTCTTGGAATTCCTCGAACTTACAAAGGAAGACTTTCCTTTTGGCCATGAGATCAGCCAGCTTTTTGAGCTGCATCATTAGCAATCGCAATCTAAAAAATGATTTGATGTTATTTCGCCCTATAAGAAATCCTTGATAACCGCTTGCCATCGAAACAATTTTCCAAAAAAACAGAAAATAAATCTTCTGCCGACACTTTCAACAGTACTCCAATCACTTCTCTCCTGTAATCACATTTAACACCAACAACGCACAGCCCGGTACGAAGACTGAAATTCACGAACCAGATCGTGGACACTATTCGTGCAAGACAATATGCAACAAAGCGCGTCTGTCCGTTAATTTGTTCTGAGCAAAGCGCAGATTTCCATGATCCATATTAGCCTCTTCACGAAATCTTACGGAAGACATAGCCCCTCCCTTCACCATCTTGGCACATTTTCTTGAAATGTTTCCACTTCCAGTGAATAAATGTAGCTTTATTATCACTATCATTAATTATCACCACCATTAATGTTATTATTAATTACCTACTGGGACCGATTATAACCGCTTATTTTTAACGATTTTGCTGTTTGGTGTACGATTTTTACTTTCCGTTGCACATAAACTTCTGCACCGATGACACTATGCAACCTTTCCTTTTGGGTCCGCACCTTATATAGTTTTCTCCGAAAAACTTCCGATATTAAAATTCTCGAGGCTTTGGATTCTACCACTAAAACATTGCGACTTCCAACAAACAAAATAAAATAAAAAGCGCAGCGCGAAACCGAGATATTTTCCTTTTAACGATAAAATCCTTTTAACTTCCTCCCGTTCGAGGGCTTTTTTTGTCGCTTACTGACGCTAACATTTTGGAAGATAACGCTTACTTCTCTTTCACGCGATCACATTCTAGCTGGAAGAATGACGCCTGCACTGATTCTATTTGCGTACAGAGTGCGTTCGCCTCAGGAGTCAACTCTGCTTCAACGCACGAAAGAAGCTCATCCAAGCGGCTGCGCACAGCTGGAACCTGCAACATGCGTTCCTGTTATAATAAGAACCTAAAATTTGCGAAGATATCCTCCCAGAAAAAATATCAAATGACTGATAGTGAAACGCACCTAAAACGAGAGTTTGGTAAACGCATCTCCTCAAAATGGGGCGTTCACCTTTATTTGGATACCAGAAATCCTGAAAATCTACACAGGAGGATGATTACAATTTTTCACATTTACGGCGAAAGAATAGTTGGAAGAAACCAATAGACCAGAATCGCATACAGCCTTCCGAACAAATTCAATTTCCTTCGTTTCCTAACCAGCTTAATGCGAATAGCTTGTAGCCGTCTAAATAATGTAAAGGAATAACATCCTCCATGAATTTTCGAATTATACCGCCATACTTATGCTGCCTGCCTTTACAAGCAAATTCCTTCATTTTTCAGTTGTATTTATTTATTAAAAGGTATTTACATTAAACGGACTATGGAAAAGCAAGTGAGTTACGGAAGGTTAAATTGTTTTCTAAAAACCATCCAAGGAAAAAAAGGGCTGCCTATGATAAGGAAACTTCTACTGGTACTTAATTTGGATGCGCTATAATCATGAGCACTTCAAATAATACTGGCTCATAATTATTTCATATTTTTAACACTGTTCATTGATCTTGTGCCAGACAAAGCTTTCTTGGCTTTTTGTCCGAAATAATAAAAAACCACGCTTTGTTAAAACCATATACCGATATTTCTTTGAACAATTTTAGTCCATCCAATTTTGATCGCGAACGTTTCGATCGAAATTGCCGGTTTATGAAGTTACGGAAGTAGCATGCTTTATGAGTGCTGAATACGAAATTGGACTTCGCAAATTACTACTAATGCATCATTAAAAATACAATAACATCAAGTGAAAGTGAACATCGTTCTTCTTAACCTATCCTAATCCATCAAAATATAAAACCTTGTCTAGAGCACATAGCAAAAGATGCTGTATTTATTTCAACTGACTCATATCTTCCCCCAAATGAAGTGCGCTGTGGATATGCGCATGCAAAATGCTAAGTTATTTGGGATGTATTTACAAAAATTTCAGTTAATTTATGGGATTTATATTCTGAACTGAGATTAAGTGAAGATGATTAACACAAACATACACCTCACATGCATGTCTCACCTTTGCCGTCATAAATTTCTATTCACCGGCTGGCTGTAGCATTTTAGACTGCCAAAGCGAGTGACATAATCCAAAAGAGACAGTGGATTTAACTAGAGCCTCCGAAGGGTTACGAATGCTAAATTCGTGGGCACATCAAAATCACAGAAATTTCGATGCCCGTGCGAAAGATCGAGTCTGGAAGGAGAGGTGGGGAAGGCGGTGCCCGGATTTCTGTTCCCAGAACGACGGACTGAATGTGAGGGTATGGAGTATTTCCAACTTCAGTAACCTATGTTTATCCAAACCCTTCCTAAATCATTCAATTTAAATTATAATTCTAATGTTTAGCGTTCGGTTCCAATTTGCTAATCTCTATTTACGTACTGTTATCGACGTGTGACAAGTGCGAAGTTCGGAAAAAACACTTAGTTCGATGCGCACTCTGTGCGATGATGCATGCGACCCTCTCTGGGCGCACCTAAACTTATTTAAGCAGATCGCCGAGTTCGGTAATCATGCAACTTTTGAGTAACGCTGCTGTTACGACAGTAAACCTTATGTAAAGCGGCGTTTCAGAATAGCTAAATTGAACGTCCAAGGAAATTACACATAAAATCGAGTAGACACTGGGATGCTTGCCATTCAAAACGAAAGAAACAACGGGTTTATGAACGTCGCATATCAAGCAAATTCCATATGAATATAACTTCCGAAGAGGAGCTGTTCCGCATCAAACAATTATTCTTTTTAAAGCACTCTACCAGAAACCGCTGAACTGTTTGTGCGAAGCAAGTTGACGACAGTCTACATAGTGCGCGTGCAGTTTCGTCGAGCAACCGCTATAAAGTGCAGAAACAAAAAAAAAGAGCGAGCTTCGCGTCGCAAATTTTGGGCACTATTTGCATCAAAATGCAACGACACGACATTCTAGAGACGACGCTCTGCTCGACGGGAGTAATCGAAGCGCTATCGAGCAGAATAAATGAGAAATTAATTTGAAAGAAAAAAAGAAAAATATTTAACCGATATCTCACTAGTGAGGCTCTTCGTTTGGGAAGGATTTAGAAATTTCCTTTTGCAACAATTCTGACCGTTTATGTCATCAGATTATATGCCCAAACATATGCCTTACAGTTTCGGACTTTTGGGTTTCACAGTCTCAGCATCGAGCATATTTTCCACTTTAGAGAGCGCATATGGAACCGCCTTTTACCAGAACGAAATACTTTCGATACTTTGGAGCTCAGACATACAATTTCGCCCCATCAGCAAAAAAAGTGCTTTGTAAAAAAACATTTTTCAACTAAAGTTGGGCATAACCTGCGTTTAAATGTAGGTCATGCCCTTTGTTTAAAATTCTGTTCGATTAACCATTATTGTACAATCACCTAATTTTGTCTCATTTCTGCACCTTATTTACATTGACTCAATATTTATTCAAGCCGGTATTATGTCGGCCTATTAGTGCGTTTGTTTTCTATTTGCTTTCGCGTTTCTGCTTAAGTGGAATATCAACTGAATAGCAGAAATCGGATGGGAAACGCCATAGAGTGTAAAGCATAAGCTGAAACTGCACCTGTGCGGATCCGACCGAGTTCCAGCTGGCGTTCTCGTTCTTGATGGCCAAAAGAGTTTCGTAGAACCGCTGAAGGCGAGCAAAGAGGTCCATCTTAAGTTGAATAACTTCGCTCGCCTCCTCGACCGCTCTTTTCAGTCGCTCACGCTCACTTTCGCTTAGATGTTGTGCCTCTTGCTCGATATCCTTAAGTACTAGGAAACTGTTTATCAATATTGTAATAAAGAATTTCTGATGGCTATCGACTGAGCGGAAACACTCAAAGACATATAACAAATCAAAAACTGGAAAGCAACTTCATTACTTGAAAAGGCAAGCGCTGCTGCTAGTATGGTATGGGATATATCGATGATAGGTGAAATGTGGAGAGCGACTGCCACAACAGTAACGTGCGCCGGCGAAGCTAATTTGGCATATAGTTACTGGCAATAATGAACAGCTACTGAATGCAAACTGAACAGTTGCGAGTGATGATCCGAACTTAGGAAATGGAGCAAAGTTCCAGTCGGGACTGGGTTGTGCAAGCCGGGCTCAGACTGTTCTGGCCAACGCTGCCCCAAACGAAGCACAGTGAATGCTGCAGCGTGCCGACAAGGGACCGCTAATATAAGAAAAGCGAGAGAAACGAGCGTATGCAACAGAGACAGAACACAGACCTTCAACACTTTTGCTGCCACCTGCAAGTCTGCTTCGCCGACTAGTGAGAGCTCCTTCACGCGTAGCTCCGCCCCTTCCAAACTCCGATCAATTGAGCGTCGGAAAACGGTCAACCGCTCCAGACAGTGATCTCGTAATCTGAATAGGCTTGTCTCCGTCAACGCTGTGCACTGCCCAATACGGGCATCCAGCTGGTCAGCCAGACTCGCCAAAGCGACGGTACGCTTCTCGTTTTGTGCCTGCTTCTCGAGTGCGGCGCACTCGGTGATGATAGCTTTCAAATCCTCAGCCGCTCTTTGCTTCCGAATCCAGATTGCGTTCAGCTCGTTGCGCTTCTCTCTGAATGCTGCGTACGTTTGTAGCTTGCGATCGATTGCAAGCACGTTGCGTTGTGTCTGCTCGTAATCCGACCAGCTTTCCTCTTGCTTTTTTATTAGTTTCACTTTCTCTGCCAGCAAGGCGGCAACTTCCTCCTGCAAAAACTGAACTCATGCTATTATGCATCTCGTGAATACATGATCGCTGTCATGGGTCACAGTCATTACGAAATTATTTCGTATTTTTACTTGCGTCGTTTCATACTCACTGAGGCGTACCTCGTTTGTTTTGAGCGATAACCACTTCAGCTTCTGTTTCTCTAATTAACAGCTGATCTTTTGATAGCAAGATATCCGATTTCTTAAGACTCCTTTTTTTAGAAAAAAATTTAAACAAGAAACAAAGGATGGCATAATACCTCCGCGTCGAACCTCTTCGACTGCTCCTTGTCAGCTTTTACACAGTTCTGAAAATTGCTCCCTTTACTTGTTTATCTGTTCATTTTTTTTTCTGTTCTTTAATGAGTATCGAATGAAACAATGTTCTGTGAGATGAAGTGACATCACAACAAAGTTCGCAATTTGCAGCTCATGCTCAACTTGTCCGTGCACGTCTAGTGGCATATCATGCAAAACGTCTCTACTTTAGCAGAAGTTTTGAATTTAGCGAATTTTAACGCTGTTAACATAAAACTACAATGCTTAGCATTCGAGACGTCTATATAACAAAATGGCACAACAAAAGAATGGTTGTATGGTTCTTTTTTTGAATACAACGGAAAAGCCATTCCAACTCAGTGACATTGTGCTTTTGTCAGTAGCGCTCAATACGTCAACAACGGCCGGATATTTTCGCTTGCTTTTCTTTTTCAAGACGCCAATCGATTGTTCGCCTTATAACAGTACCGGCTGCAAAACGAGAAAACCCCACCACCATGAGGAAATATGAAACAATGCCATACGATGACGCATTCAATATACGACAATATGTCACCTAAACGAGATTAGGTTATAAAATAAATGTTGAAATGAAGATGTAACCAATACTGATGCTCACCTACATAATTATCTAGTGCTTGAAGCAAACTGAAATAATTGAAACCAACAAAACCAAATAAACCAAGAAATGGAGTAAAAGTGCAGCGTAAACCCAACAGACTATTTTTGCTGTTCTTTACGTCTAAATCTATAATAAAAATGATCCATTCGAAAACAATCACTTTCTTATCATCGGCTTCATTACGAAAAAATGCCTTCAGGATCTTTGAATGAAGCTAAAACGCCGCAAAACTGGCAGGCAGGAGAAAAAGACTGCAGCAATATGTTGTGGCTGCACAGCCAACACTGCTATCAAATCACTTTTATATTAGATCGCTCCTCAGAGATATTTTGAATTTTTCGCACTGAATAAATCAACGAAAAAATCGATTTGAGAGACCATTAATGAAAACTTTCGATTGCAGTTCACCTCACATGAACTCACCAAGCTAATCCTAACATTCTTTATGGATAAGTTGAAGTAAATTTCACTAGTAAATTTTACTATGCTTGAAGCTTCACGTGTGATGGGCGTTTTCTTGCGGAGCCAAAAACTGAATCCATATCATCTTTTCAAAACTAACTGACAACGCCACCTCTTATGAAACAAATTTTTCAAATAAACGTGCAAGTTTTTGGAAAAGCTACGGTGACGTGTGACCGTACAACAAGTTGCACCATTTTTAACCGATGGGTGCTTACTGAAAAGGACTTGCATATAAAACACCTAAGGATTGCATAGATTCGGAAGGAATGAACAGAACTGGCTTCATTTGAAAACTAGACGACTCCATAACGTTGAGATCAGCGGCTAGATGCAGCCAGGAATCAGCAAACGGGGGACTGAACTCGGAATATCGACGCGTAAACAATTCGCAAAAATATCGTCCCGCAACGTTAAACAAAATAAACACATAGTGCCCGCATTCTAAAATATATTAAAGAAGAGCCGTTCGGGTATACGTTCTGCCTCTCCTCTCTACCTGCTCAACTGTGTGTACAGGGAAAGGAGGACGTTCGCTTTAATGCGTCATCTGTTAGCGTATGAATGTGCAGTAGAAACTGGTTGTTCGATGGGCTATATAGCTTGAATGTTCAACGTGGAAAGAACAGCTATTGATCGCCGCTGAATGCGCACACAAAACATTGCTGCACTGCACAACAACATTTTTCCTAAAACATTTCCGTACGGCTGGCTGCTTGGCCAACGATCGTTGTCGGCTAATTCGTGCACCAAAATTCCTTTTTATCATTGACGTGATTCATACGTCCCCTCCCCTTCCTAAAAAATAACCCATAGCTAGCTGCGCAGAACCGTTTAAGACGATAGATCAACACTCTGCCAAAACATACGCTCACTACTGCCATTTATTTACAGAGTTTCAGAGTCTTGGCACTGCAGTTGCCATTTGCGTTTTATGTCTTCTATACTTTCTCATTTTTAAAACTTCTATTTCATTCTGCCTAGACTCCCTAATATTGCTGTTCACTTTCTATCCTCAACACATGCAACGACCTCCACATTTTCCAATCATTGGAACCTAGAATATCAATTTTTACGTAGAACTATCTCGAGGACTGGCTACGGTCTTGATGTCTTATTCTCGGATAGCTTCGATGGCTTTACGTATGCTGAAAACTGCCCACTTCTAACAGATTTGACAGATTTTGGTGTTCGTCGCGTGACAGATTCGGCGACCAATTGGTGTTCGTCGAGCTGCATTTCGGTTTGGCTGCACTAATGGCTGCGTGAAAAAAATATTACATTCATGAATGTATGCGCACGCACATTTTGCTCTTTTACACGCGCTAACAATCGCTGTCGTGAACTCTGAACGGCCTAAAGCGAGACACGCATGCCAGCCGAATTCTGGTCAACTGAACGATCTCTCTCTCTCTCTCTCTCTCTCTCTCTCTCTCTCTCTCTCTCTCTCTCTCTCTCTCTCTCTCTCTCTCTCTCTCTCTCTCTCTCTCTCTCTCTCTCTCTCTCTCTCTCTAGACTGAACTCGGAATATCGACGCGTAAACAATTCGCAAAAATATCGTCCCGCAACGTTAAACAAAATAAACACATAGTGCCCGCATTCTAAAATATATTAAAGGAGAGCCGTTCGGGTATACGTTCTGCCTCTCCTCTCTACCTGCTCAACTGTGTGTACAGGGAAAGGAGGACGTTCGCTTTAATGCGTCATCTGTTAGCGTATGAATGTGCAGTAGAAACTGGTTGTTCGATGGGCTATATAGCTTGAATGTTCAACGTGGAAAGAACAGCTATTGATCGCCGCTGAATGCGCACACAAAACATTGCTGCACTGCACAACAACATTTTTCCTAAAACATTTCCGTACGGCTGGCTGCTTGGCCAACGATCGTTGTCGGCTAATTCGTGCACCAAAATTCCTTTTTATCATTGACGTGATTCATACGTCCCCTCCCCTTCCTAAAAAATAACCCATAGCTAGCTGCGCAGAACCGTTTAAGACGATAGATCAACACTCTGCCAAAACATACGCTCACTACTGCCATTTATTTACAGAGTTTCAGAGTCTTGGCACTGCAGTTGCCATTTGCGTTTTATGTCTTCTATACTTTCTCATTTTTAAAACTTCTATTTCATTCTGCCTAGACTCCCTAATATTGCTGTTCACTTTCTATCCTCAACACATGCAACGACCTCCACATTTTCCAATCATTGGAACCTAGAATATCAATTTTTACGTAGAACTATCTCGAGGACTGGCTACAGTCTTGATGTCTTATTCTCGGATAGCTTCGATGGCTTTACGTATGCTGAAAACTGCCCACTTCTAACAGATTTGACAGATTTTGGTGTTCGTCGCGTGACAGATTCGGCGACCAATTGGTGTTCGTCGAGCTGCATTTCGGTTTGGCTGCACTAATGGCTGCGTGAAAAAAATATTACATTCATGAATGTATGCGCACGCACATTTTGCTCTTTTACACGCGCTAACAATCGCTGTCGTGAACTCTGAACGGCCTAAAGCGAGACACGCATGCCAGCCGAATTCTGGTCAACTGAACGATCTCTCTCTCTCTCTCTCTCTCTCTCTCTCTATTTTCTCATCCATAGACAACGATTCGCAATTGGGGGTTGAGGCACTCAACGTCATAGAAAAAGTACAGCTGAGATCGATGCGAATGTTTTGCAGTTCGAGAATTTTCGTTGGGAGTTGCTCATTTTTTTGCGTCATTTTTCTATCATTTCCGAACGAGAAAACGATTGCGAAGCAGCATCGAACTTCGAAGTTTTTGCGAAGCTCTGCAAGCGTTGCGCTCATATGGCTCGTATTGATCCATGTCGTGTATTCGTCTCGTGAGAGTGACTCCACCAAAAACTTCATGTTGTTTAGCGCATCACATTTCTGCTCGTATTCACTTTGATCTCTCTGAAAGCGAAAACAATATCAACATAAAGTCACTTTACTCCTCGTTTTTTTTCGAATGCACTGAATTTGCTACAAAATTCCACTGATCACACCATTCCGAAAACCCAACGTCAATTACCAATGAATATGATGGATATTCGTTCATAAAAAATCCGAAGAATTTTGTCTAGAAAGCATAAACCCCTTCCAAACATACTGCTATAATAAACTTATATCTATGTATGGTTGTCAAAACATTGCGCGATAAAAAGGGAGTACCTGCTAAGCGAAAGATATTTTTGTGACCGGAGTTTGCTTTAATGATGATATGTCTAAATAACTTATATAATGTTTCCTGTATAAAAACAGTCGCTATTCTATTCAATTCATCTACAGCCTTCTAATTTCGCTTTCAATTCAACGAAGATGTTTCTTATAACTTCCATTCTTTCGTCATATCATGAACGAATTTTCTACGACTCATAAATACAGGGGCAGAGGAGATCGGCAGGACATGTATCGCCATGTGCTCTGCTGGTCCACCAAGCGATAAGCACATTTTCCAAAAAATAACACTAAAAGATGGTTCTTTATACGGGGATTCCTCGACCCTGTCAAATATTATGGATGCGCTTCCCATGACTCATCACTAATTCAGCATGGCTGAAAAACTGCGCTCCTGATTTTGCCAAATTTTCTGCTGCATCACCTAATGGTTTGATTTTGTTCTGAATGATCTACTGTTTTGGCTTTATAAATTCGCCAACTTCCGAAATCCCAATGCTCTATGAGAAGTTTTCCCAATGAACTGATAACTTTCTAAACCAGCAGCAATGCGTCTCTTATAAGAAAATGCCATTCTTAAAAAAATGCTTTTGCTTGGTAGCAACTCAAATCTTTCACTTCAGTCGAATTTTTTCTTTTCTAAAACTCAAAGAAGACCGCTCTTCCAGGATTATTCTAAACACCACGCTGCGTCCTAAATTTTGAATCAAAGATGAAGTTCAAAGAGTTTATGGAAATACCGTCAACTCTCTAATTTATTCTTCTCTCCTCTCTCTTCCTCATGGTTAGCCCCCGCTTCTGGAGACGGAAACTCGCAAAAGCCTTTTTCAAATCCACACCGATTCCTTAAAACCCTCTTTACATCTTGTCACATTTCGAACTTAACCTCCTTTTCAAACACGTAATCCCACCACCCACCCACCCCCCGCTCCAATCCGTCTTTCCTGCAGTGCCTCAAATGAAGTTCTTAAGTCGCAATCCGAGAGCTATATTTTAAATCGTCGTCTGCTTCCACGATAGAAAACATATTTTCTCTGAATTTCTTTAAAATGCTGTGCATGCAGATATATTCATTCACCAAAGCCAAGCATGAACAGCAGGTGCTGCTAGTTTTGCTTCATCATAAATTGCTAGAATATCAATAGAAGCTTCACTTCAGCTGTGGCCATCAAATAGCATTTATCAAGAAGCGAAAAGATATACAAGTCATCACTACAACTAGTTGTGGTACTCAAGCTGAAATAACTCGCGTAGAATTACTGGTCTGCAGTGACTGGTGACTGTTCGTAATCAATACGCGAATTCTACTCACCTTGTCCGCATTAATCCATTTTTGCACGTTGCTGCAATGCTTCTCGAACGCCGAGAATAATGGTCGAACGATTTTGATGCTTTCGGCACGTGACTGCACTGCTTTGCGCATTTTACGGTATTCGGCGATGTTCTCTTCGCTTGAACTGCGCATCTTCAGCAGTGCCATTCTCTCTGATTCCACTAACTGTGCGCCTTTTTGACATTCCTTAAACCAATCTTTTAAGCCAAAATTAACACTGTAAATTCATCTCTGTAAACTAGCCCTTTATGAACATTATTTGAGAGGAGAAGAAAGGTTAAATAATTCTCAACGTCCAAATGGTCATGAAAATAAACTTTTCATCGCTCTTTCGAAAATAAAGAAGAAACAAAAAAGTTGTAATGAATCGGCTACTATACCTTACAGTGATTTACGCAGCACCTTTATTTAAAAAATCTCAGCAATACCCTCTGGGTGGTAATTTTGGTGGATACTTCTCAATAAGTTTCTAAACCTGAACAATCTTCAAAGTCGAGTATCAGTGATTGTACGAGCTTCCAGATTCTGCAGGATTATCATTAAGCATTCTTCTCACCCACAGGATGTTCATCGAGAAGTTTTAGAAGCTTAAAAATAATGACCGAAATCTGCTGCATCAGATCGTCCAACTGCAACAGGTTTGCAACCGTCCCGGCGAGTTTTCGCTGAGCCTCCTCAATCCATGCCTGGAGTCGTGATGAAGCGGCTGGCTGCCCCGAGCTTGCGACACGTGTTGGCACCGATGCTACCTGTGGAATCTTCTCGGTTGGTGACGTGCCTGACCAAGCACCACTCATCTGCACATCCACCACAAGGCGTCCCCCGACCGAGTACTACAAAAGTTGCGATTGGTGTATAAATTCTTTGTTTCGTCCAAAATCTATGCATCAACTGTAGCAATTCGCTTGAATAACATTTCATGTAAATACTTTGAAGTTTAATCTAAAACAGCTCGAAGTGATCAAAGCAACCACTTACTGATAAAAAAATGAGACACATGTAACAAAGCAAACTGAATGAGAAGACACTGTGTTAGAGCAATAGTATTTCATTTAATGCGCACCCTGCTCAGTGCAGTTATACGGCGTCGGAGGTCAGCCAGTCTTGTATTGGCCGTCTCACGACCATTCGCACTGGCCATACGTGCAATGGCGTCCCGTGCACGTTCCGCGCGTCGAAGCAGCTCACTGGCGTCTGCATCCATCAGATTACGCTTTTGCCTCTCCGAACGACTCACCTTCTCTTCCACCTAAACTTCTATTCATAGTTAGATCGGTTCTGCAAGCAGTAAATAAAATTATGAATTTCTGAGCTTAAACGAAAACTGTGACGACATTATAAATGTCATTCCATGAAGTTTTTCTCCAAATGTCAGACAAAGTCACCTCGCCTCGGAAATATTTCTCATCTCCTTTCTTCGATTAGACTATATAAACATTTACAATCACACATATCAAATAGTAAATCGAGAAACCTTTGTGTAACAACTTTCGAATTCTCTCCAGTTTGACAGTAGTGAATCGAGATAGTGACGCATTTCCGCAAACCTCTCAATCACTTCCGCTGAACTCTCCTCACACTGCTTCAGGCTTCGTTCGTAACTTTCACCTGGAGTTGAAATTAGCTGGTCAGAATATAGCAAAAAAAAGATGTGTGAAAAGAGGATTATTGCCAATGAGGCAAAAATCCTCTTTTACGCATTCAAAGTACCACTGATTACACCAAGAAAATATGTATGAATCATCAAATTTTTTATATCACGTAATGATCAGAATAGCCTAACTTATTAGTTAGCAATACAATGAAATTACCTTCTGATGTGACCTCTTTAAGATGGGCAATAAGTCTTCTTAACTTCTTTTCGGGCGCCGTCTCACTCTCCACCTAAATCAGTGAGCAGTAGATATCAAGCAAGAAAAAAAATGAAAAACACGAAACGGCATTTCCTATACAGTATTTTAGGTTACATGCATTGTCAGCACAAGTACCCATATAAATATTTAAAAAAACGAAGCGATAATAAAAAGGACAATTTGACTAATTCCTCTTTTACGCATTCAAAGTACCACTGATTACACCAAGAAAATATGTATGAATCATCAAATTTTTTATATCACGTAATGATCAGAATAGCCTAACTTATTAGTTAGCAATACAATGAAATTACCTTCTGATGTGACCTCTTTAAGATGGGCAATAAGTCTTCTTAACTTCTTTTCGGGCGCCGTCTCACTCTCCACCTAAATCAGTGAGCAGTAGATATCAAGCAAGAAAAAAAATGAAAAACACGAAACGGCATTTCCTATACAGTATTTTAGGTTACATGCATTGTCAGCACAAGTACCCATATAAATATTTAAAAAAACGAAGCGATAATAAAAAGGACAATTTGACTAATACCGCTCACTATACACCGTGCGAACATGTTGCACTCTTCTTTTTTAACCATCCATACCGCTCCAAAAGTTTTGGCGCCATGATAAAAACTTCAGCGAATAATTTCTTCCTAATATACCAGAAGTATCCCAAAAGCAATCCTGACCACAGTCCTTTGAGAAGTAGGATACTTCATTGATGACAAAAGCTTCAGTTTCTATAGAAAAATAACGCTAGATACTTTAGCGACGCAACACACTGCAGTGCAAACGCAATTTCACGAAGGAAGTAGTTCAAATCAATCAGCCGAATGTAGCGGTATAGGAATGGTCGCTTATTAAGGTCGAAAGAACACGCAATGGATGAGAATTAACCTTGTACTCTTTGATCCATCTTTGAACCAAAGAAGCACTGTTACCCGACTTCCATAGTTCCATTTTCTGATTGAGCGACTCAATATATGCAAGGATCATGTAGTAGGACTGGATGTGGTGCAGATGCTGCAGACGCCGTGGGGCCTCGTGACTTACTGCATCTAGACGTGTTTTCAACGGCTCCAGGAATTCGCCAGCTATTTCGCGATTGTCAGCTCGTCGACTCAAATAAACCGACTGGAACCGTTCTAAGCGACTTGGATAGTCCACAAAGCAGGTCTTAAAAAGTTCTTGTAATGAAAAAAAAACACATTTCGAACATTTTTCTTGAGCAAGAAAGAAACTGAATAAAGAAGCGACATTTAAGTACCATTGTAAATACCAGCAGAACTGCGGATACAGGATCGACTCGGGAACTAAGCGGAATCAACGTGTTTCAGGAGCGATTTCCTATGGTGTGCAGACTGAGTGTAAGCAAAAGTTGCAAGCAAATCCGTAAAATACCAGGCAATAATTTCAGAACATGCTGCGATCACACCATAAGCCTTGTAAAAAAAAACCACTAGAGAATTTGTGTAAGAAAGTGTGAATTGTGGATGGAAGGGACGATTCACAGAGTACTGCGTCAATGAAAGATAATCAGACTGGAAATGATAAGCATAAAAAGATCCCTTCGTTAGATAAAATATCGCAAATTTAACGACAAGAGCTGGAGACATAAAAATGAGAAAAACAGCGAGACGAAATCAATCGTACGCATGTTTCAGATACGTTTCCCGCGTGAACGATGCACTGCTCAATCATACATGGCATAACGCTTGACTTAGGCGATAAGATGAGAACTCTGGAATTCCGACGATGCACGCTCGTCGTTAGAATGCAGACACTAACCCTGTGCTGTTCGATAGTCTCGCTGATTCTCGAAAGAGTCTGTTGCGCATCGTCAACACGCAGCTCGATGGGACGCCGAATGATCTCCTCGGCTGTGCACAACCATTGCGCTAAGAACGAAAGTGAAGCTGGCAACTCGCTCTCCAACCCATGGCTTTGCTCCGTTAGCAGTTCACCTATCTTCTTCCACCTTCAATGTGCTTTACATATTTAATGTCAATCCTATCTGCGCTACCGATAAGATTAAGCATTAAAGATCGTGTTATAAATAAGCCAAAATATGGTGATCCGCAGGAATATTGGTGATCCGCAGTTTTCCGAAAACTGAAGGGGAGGATGCTCTAATATGGTTGCAGCAATTCCACTGTCAAAGAAAGCTCATAAAACATCCCAAAATATTCTTAGAGAGAGGCTTCTGGCTAATTTTTCTAACATTTTACCCAAAGGTGGCTACGCGCTGCGCCTGTGATATCTGAAGAAGAAAAACTACGCATTTTAAGCGCGAATTAGCGATGCAAAACTCGGGTAAATTCAAACAGTCTCGTTCCGAACTCCGAAAGGGAGGGAACTCCCGGCTCCCGGAAACGTAGCTTGCGCTCAAGCTCCGACCTCTTCGATAAACTCGCATTGGACCATGATTATCTGGTTCCGGCTCTACTCCGCTGAGGGGCTTAGCGTTAACGACAGGTCCTCTCGGGCTTCAGCTCCAGCTTACACTACAACAGGGTCCGGCTCCTGCCCCACCCTCCAGAAGAACCTGACTCAGGTTCTAGTTATGGGCGTCACTGGGGCACCCCTCGGTTTCCGAGGTGCTTCGGTCAAGAAAAGTCTCCGTTGTGAAATCAGCGGGGCTTTCAAGAGCAGAAACTCCACATAATTTTTTAGAGCCGCGAAAAAAAATTCCGCTTCACATCACTGATGGCAAATTAGCTGTTTATGAAGTAATGAATATCTTAAAGTCGCTTTCGACGATGGTTTTGCCTCTGCACGATTTCTTTCAAACGGTTCTCGCGATAGCAGAAAAAAATATCATTCGTAAACGAGCAATCTGATTTATGATGAACAAGAAGCCTGGCGAAAAATTCACGGTGCAGTGGGCTCAGTTTTTGCTAGCAACGATGTGTGCCAAGAAGCACGATGAACGACCTTTACAAACAGCATAGGAATGTGAGTAGGCAAAAGTCATGAAAAAAATCGCCTAGTTCGTAAGCAAACACTTCATTAATTTTCTTTATCGCTCGAAAATTTTTCAAAAATTTTTTGGCACATAAACTAACCCATTCTCAATACGATTCCATTCGTCGCGGGGAAGAGTATTTGAGTTCTCACGTAACGAAAGATATGCATGCCTCCGGTCAAAATATTCCTTTCTTAATGCCAAATGAGTCTGCAAACGGGTAATTATTATGTGAATAAATCGGCAACTAAATTCATAAGTGATTGCACTCACAAATGCTAAGCACCCTATTTCTCTGCCTGCTACTATACAGATTCGTCATTATCAGTATTATTATCATTAATATTTTTAAGTGGCCGTATTATAAACATTTTGCACCGTAATTCTTGTAATGCACATCCGGTAATTTACAACCATTCGTAGAGTCGTTTTCGTAACTGTAAAAAAGTTGGTATTGCAAACGTTTGTGCAACAAATAATGTTTGCGCTATAGGAAACGTGCTCGCTTTTGCCATTGCCGTTTTGATTACACTATTAAACGGCACCTTCAAAAATGTCAACGTCCTTTTTCTCGTTTCACTGAAAATATTTTTTCTTTTTGTTTTCTTTCGCTTTCTCGACACTGGCCATTCCTCATTCCAAAAAAGTCATCGGTTGCCGCACATTTCTCCCTTTCAAAAGTGACTCATATGTCGTTAACTCCAACGTCACATGAGCCATCTGATGCTTTCCCAATGAATTATTCAACCACTCTGGTATTGTCGTTTCTATGCACACTTCAGTTGCAATCTATTTGAACGGTGTGATATATCATATTAAGACAGCACAAAAAACATGAACGTTAGTACTACTTTTTAGTTTCATGAACGAATGTCGAGCTCTAGCACCACAAGCGGAGCAAACAACAGCCAAAGCCGTTGATCAACTTATTTATTAGAGCAACAACGGTATCAACTGCTCAAAGCAGAGCGTTGCAAACTTCTTGCTTTTCGTGAAACTCTCACTCAACTCAAGCGTGAGTCTTAAAACAAAATTCGCAGTAAGCATTAGCAGCCCGCAACTTATACTTTTTTTGCGGATCTCGTACATATGCTTATCCCCCTCCCATTACTACCCAACTGGGAGGGAGAAATCGCCAGCTGTCGACTAATTCCAGACTGGGACCAAAATGAGGACAGGTCGGAAAAAAAAAAGGAAGTAAGGAAGAAAGTCGGGGAACAAAGGGGAAAGTAAGGCCGCAAGGCTAGTGTCGCTGAATGCTCAGGCCGCTATCAACTCCCGAAATTGCAGGACGGCAAGCTCATGTACAGTTGCTATTGCCATCAGAAAAGCTTCGATTCCTATAGTTTTATCCATTATTTTAAAACTTTTAAAAAAAAACTAAACATTTCCCCGATAAAGAGAATGACGCTGGTTCGAACTCCGCTAGTGGATTACGCTTTCACTCGCCTCCATGCAAATGGCTGACATAAAGCAAATACCACTAAAGAAGCAGCTAGACTACCTGATACTGGTCGAGAGTAGGTGCAGCACTTGCGTTACGAAGAGTAAATAACGTGGATTCAATCCATAACAACAAAGAACGGTCGTCAAGCATTGGTCCAGCAGCGATGGGGCAAACCAGTGAGGGTGACCTGATGAACTGTGAAACATAAGTAATCACCGAGCGTTTGTCTGGCTTGTCGCCTAACATGTCTTTCACTTCCAGCAGAGGTCGAATTTGCAAATAGTCATGTGCAAGTCGGAATGCCTGCAATTCGTCAACAATGTTTTTAATGAAGTGCCTTAAAAACTAGTTAAAAACCATTCCTCGTCTAATACATGCCTTATTGAAAAGTTGGAAAATTAAGGCCGACTAAAAGCCCCTCTTCGACGATGCCACCTATCAGAAATTCCGAAATTTATGAATTATTACAAAAAAAAAACTAAACATTTCCCCGATAAAGAGAATGACGCTGGTTCGAACTCCGCTAGTGGATTACGCTTTCACTCGCCTCCATGCAAATGGCTGACATAAAGCAAATACCACTAAAGAAGCAGCTAGACTACCTGATACTGGTCGAGAGTAGGTGCAGCACTTGCGTTACGAAGAGTAAATAACGTGGATTCAATCCATAACAACAAAGAACGGTCGTCAAGCATTGGTCCAGCAGCGATGGGGCAAACCAGTGAGGGTGACCTGATGAACTGTGAAACATAAGTAATCACCGAGCGTTTGTCTGGCTTGTCGCCTAACATGTCTTTCACTTCCAGCAGAGGTCGAATTTGCAAATAGTCATGTGCAAGTCGGAATGCCTGCAATTCGTCAACAATGTTTTTAATGAAGTGCCTTAAAAACTAGTTAAAAACCATTCCTCGTCTAATACATGCCTTATTGAAAAGTTGGAAAATTAAGGCCGACTAAAAGCCCCTCTTCGACGATGCCACCTATCAGAAATTCCGAAATTTATGAATTATTACATGGACCTTATTTTCTGGATCCTGCAATAATTTTCTTCATTCCATATTACCGCTGCTTCTCAGAAATAACTGGCATCGTCTGGCAAATAATGTCGTAAGCTGTTTCAACATTCCAACCTGCTCAAGGTTGTCTTTCGGTTCAGCCCGACGAACTTGATCCATATCAACAAGTTCTGGCTTCGCTCGATGGATCAAAGCGTTGAAAGCGACTCCGTCTCGCCAAGAGCGGTCCATATCGGATACCGATATGTTATAAGCCCTGAAAGTTTTACCACTTAATGCTCGTTGCTGCTTTCCTGCGCCTCAGACAATAATGCACATGATGAAAAAAGAATCTTCGAAAACGATGAATTTGGACGCTCTGTGTGGTTCGCACAGTAGTCAGCTTTCTAACTGCTAATGCATAATTTGCGTCAATAAGATCACTACTCAAAACTACGATAATTTAGTGTAAGCACGACTGTAGAAGAAAACAACGTCTATTCGACTTTCCTGCATAGACTCTACGAACTGATTACATCATTTATTTAAAAAACCATACATCTAGTACATAATGTTTTCGAAATACCCTTGACTAAGTGGAAACAACATCTGAAAGAACAAACTCAGATAGATGCGCGTTGACCCATCGCAAAACGACCTTCTCGACGGGAGCTTTAAGTCGGCCAACCCTCAACCGTTGTGGCAGTTTGCCAGTTGGACTGCTGCCACTGGAAGCTGCCCCCGATGTAGACGGGCTGTTTCCTTCCAGTTCGAATCCCCATTCTCGTAGTAACTGAACATTCGTTTCGATCTGAAATTCAGGGAGAATTATAGTAACACTTCATGAAGGCTTTTCGATAATCCTGCTTAACTTGCACTGATGCTAAGCCTTGTTCCATGATTGGAGATTTGTCATTCCAGTAATAAGCTTAAGTTCTAAGCACACGCACATTACAGAATGCCGCTTGATTTAATCAATGCTTCACTCACCATTCGCTCATGAAAGCGAGCAGCGAAGTGTGAACGCTTTTCTTTTCTTTCCAATATCGATCTCTCACTATGGTTAAAATATGCTAGGCAAAACCAATTTTACTCGATGAAGCAAAGTTGGAGGTTGAAGCGGTTATCGATACCTGGAAATGAAGAATAATCTGCCAGATGAGCCCAAGCACGATACGTGGATTTCCATCGGCAATGTCCGACGGATTGTTATTCACCAAATCGAGTCCACGCCTACGAAGTGCTGATAACGCAGTGGTCAGGTTGCTGATGTGGTGCACCCGTTTCGATACCTTCGCCTTGTTCACTGGCTACAAGTGAGCATCCCATAAGTTTCTTAACTGAGGTCAGCTTACTCGACAATAGCCAACCTGCACTGCTGGTACCAATCAACCACATGCACTGTAGCGGCAATGCATAAATCCATAAATCCATTTTTTAATGACACTGTCGAAAAAATGGGTTCCAAAACTTTTCCCAGTAAAACGATTATCCCTCATAGCAGTGGAGACACTTTACCGCTGACTGCACCCTTACAGGGCAATAAATTTTCACGTGCAAAGAAAAGCAAAACCTATCAAATGCGCAATTCTAGGCCATCTATGAAAACGTTTTTATCGGTTGCCCCAATTAGAATGGCATCCACACAGCATGAAAATGCTTAAATGCTTAGATAAAAGCTTTCCAACAATACGCTACGTAATTGGGAATCATTGAACTGAGCGCCATCGACACTTGTGGTACTATGGTAAGGCTATGCTTTATTCTACGTTAGTGGTAGTCGTTTTCTTTATACTGCTTACCTGTTCGCGTTTATCATCAAGAGCAATTCCGTACTTGCGACCTGCTTTTAGGTTGCTCACTCGCATCGCCGCAGTTAAGTAATCGCAGGTTACTATTTAAAACGTTTTCACGGAAAGCTTCATATCTAGCCATTCTACAAACATATTGTCTAACATGTGCAAACATACATCAGTCAACAGCGTCAACGACAATTACAGCAGCGTTGTTTGTTGATTTTTGAGAAACAGATTAGTACGGCGATAAATTTCCTTGTCGGTCATTAATCTATTTTGGCGACATTGGCAATCACGTCAGACAGTCAATAAATGTAATTATTTACTAATGAAATTGAAGGATGGCCCCTCGGAAATGTCGGAACCGCATGTTGACGAAAACAATGGTAAAGAAGAAAGTTATAGGATGAAAAAGTAATGAAGACACCAAATAAAATTTGGCATTTGAAAACGCCAAAACTAGCTACTTCAAAATGTTGAATAGTTGTTAAAAAAGAAATGAGTAGATAAGACTGCAGAAAAAACTGCCTTTTCACACTAAACGGCAGCATTCATGAAGAATATGTCTAGCATTAAGTGCATGAAATGCATTGGTTAAATGTTAAATATATACTTTCGAAGATTTAGGGAGATTTTGCAGCCCTATTACACAATTAATATTTCAACTCAGCAACAGGAGGTTTATTTAGGGTTCATCAATATTCTGACGAAAAAAAAAACATTTCTGTCCAGATGTGTTTGCAAAAACAACTACAAAAACATGTAGACTCCTTAAAAGTAACTTCAGAAGAGGTTAAATAAACAAATTAACCAAATCCGCAAACAATTCAGCCAAATGAGCCGCTATGGAATAAATTAAAGAAGCCACACCTTATTGCACAAATCGTTTTCCGAAATTCACATATATACTTTTCCCTAAGAAATGCAGCATAAAAAAAGTACCGTCCTACAGCACAGATTTGTATAAGCCTCTTGTCAAGAAAAAAACTTCGACGTTACTCCGGAAGTTCGTTAATCTTTAAAACTGTCCGTTTGGATTGCAAACATGACAAAAAATTTCCTTCCGTTTGAAAAAAAAATCAACTGAATACCTAAGATAACCAACGCTGGAACTTCTATAATTCTCGTGCTGTCTCGGTGTGAACCGTAAGAGCTGAATTTTTCGATAACGACCGCAACCGCAAATGAACAAAAGCTTATCCCTGCCCTTCTAAACGAACTGTGCAACTAATGACTTCAACTTACGATAATATGACCAGAAGATTTCTTAATTTTCAAATCATAAAATTGGAATTCCAACTTGATGGTCAAGCAAACTGCAAATTCCAAGCAGTTTTCATGGCCTCCAATTTACAGAACAGGATGAAAAATTCCAAAGAATAGAAACAAACTAAGCTCTCTAAGCTCGAATGGTAAGAAACATACCAGTGCTTCGCCCGTCAGAACTTCGATAAGGTGACATAATAGGACACCATCTTTGAGGTCTTCGAACAGATCATCCACTTGGGACGAAGAACTATGCTGCAAAATGTATTCTCGTATGAACGCACGATTCAAGTACAATGTCCCATTGGTTTTATTCTTCAAATTGTACATCCAACCAATGCTCCACGCTCGCCAAGATTTTTTGCGCTTTTAGGTTACAGTTACCGCAACACATTTAGATGTCGATGGCCAATTTCAATTCGCTGCAATACTGCTAGCTAAGCGCAGAACGACGAAAGGAATCTCGACATAAATCAGCTTTGTTCACATAGTCACTTCAGTTCAACAGTCTCAAAAAAAAAAGAAAAAAGAAAAAAAAAGAAACGAATGAACAGGCATTCTTTGTGGAATATTTTCTTTTCGTTCAAAACGACTAAAGCATTATAGTGAGGAAAATTGAACGATATCATAAAAAGAAGCCTAATTTGGACAGATGCAGCTGCGATTGATTAACGAAAAGCGCATATCTCTGACCGCACAAAAGCCGATGTGTTTGATCATCTCTCACATATGACGTATTCAGAAACGAAACATATCTGAACGTAACACTTTATCGTATATAGGCGTAAATACTTCAAGATAACCAAACAAAAACTCTCCTCCACCGAATGAATTCCGTTTTTGTGCTGCACCAAGAGATCGATACAACAATTGCACTTTTTAACGTCGCAAAGAAAATAAAGGACGAGAAAAATAGCAAAGCGATTTTACACTTTTGATAGCATCACATTTCTTTTATATGCAACGGAAAAGACATGCATTTCGATTGACTGCCGTGCTTTACGATTTTTGTGCGAAACGCCCAAACTGATCGATAAAATGGCATTTGCGTGAAAATTCAGCTCTTAATGCCGAAATAGTAGATGAACCCGTAAAATTAATGAAACAAACAACAAATCTTACAGCTCTCAAACGAAGAGCAAACAACTGTTTCTAACCAACAAGCATCTAAGAAACAACGCTAGCGACAAAGTGTTTAGAATGTAAAAACTACTTCCTCCCCCCATTCCCTGCCCTTACTGTCAGCAGTATAGACGGTAATTTCCCAAGAGAGAGGAATTTCGATGTGGCAGTGCACACCTTTAAGACCAGTTTTTTCTTTGGTTTCTCTTCAGTGTTGTCCTTTCGTGCAACAATATCATCCAAATGACATTGAGAATGGCTCTCTTATCGATGAACTCTCCTATGAGTGCTTTTTCGGAAAACGAAAACGGCTCCTACGAGTACTATTTCGGGAAACGACAACGGCATTCCACAAAAAGGTAAAGTGAAAAAGACAAATAAAAAAAAAGTCGACATGTAATGAAAACAACAATCAAAAAATTCCCAAGCAGGTCGCTTGCAAGACAGACGAATGCGTCATTTGGAGAAGGAGGGGGGGAGGGGGGGGAGGGGAGGGGGGAGAGAGAAAGAAAAGCGAAGAGGGGGAGGGGAGGGAGAGAAAGAGAAAGGAGGGGAGATAAAACTGTTAGCAGATAAGAGGCAGATCATGCCATATGGTTTCAAATAAGCATTATCTAAAAAAGCAATATGATAGTTCAGATGGACTTGTCATATCGCCGTCGAATGAGACACACATCGCATATTTGCGCCGTTTTGCGTTCCTTGATAGCTGTTAAACAGAAGTCTTAGAATTACAAAAATAACTTTGTTAGGATCCAGCATTTTATGATTTCGGCCGACCAAATAAACACTAAACATGACGCGAATATTTCAACAAAATGAAACTAAACGAATAAAAAGCAAAATAAAATATTAAAAAATCTCTGTGTGGTAAAAATATGATGTGTGAACGATAGAAGAAGGCTCCATCATGCTTTCATCATTTCGAAAGCATGCTCAAAACAACTAAATACCGTCTGGACAGTGAACGATTAAGTGCATTTCAAGAAAAAAAAAAACTGTTCTAAAAGACCTGTAAAAGTTGTAAAGGCATTTACCAATTGAAGGATGGATAAACAATGGTAAAGAGTGAATTCAACGGATGATTACTTCTTGTGAAGAATTCGATAATCTTTGACAGAAATAAGTGTTCAGATTAAAAAACAAAATAAAAACGAAACTTGCAAATTTCAGCTCATCGATTCTGTGCTGAAATTTGTAATCAGTGTTTCATTTAATGCTACTAATGGTTTTCCGGTGCTCTCGACAACGACAAGACTAACTGATAAGTTGATCGTACAGGATCGAAGCACTATGTTCACGTTAATTCACCTATGTACGAAAAGCTCATCGCTAGCATTAGGAATATCGAAGTTTGCAATGAACAGAACACAAAATTCAGCATCAATTTTCAATCGTTTCAAAATTTTCTCTTAGTTCTTCGCACGGTTTTTCGACTAGTCTCGATAGTTTCTCTATGAATCAACGCCCGCCACGTTGAGTTTATCGCTATCAGTGCATCAAATTCCGATCGACGTTCATTCGTTTACCCAAAAATTGGTTCCGCAACCTTCAATTCTTTAAAGTCTACATGATGAAATATTAGCGCATTTCAAACGACGAGCTGTGAACTTCTCCGAAAGTGGTCAGTCGATTTTAAAAGCTGATTAAAGTGGTCCCACCGATAAGAAATAAGCATTACGATCAGTTCGCTAGGAATTCCAGCAATCCGTTCAATAAAGGCCACAAATATTATTTCTCCGTTGCGTTCACGTTTTACAAACAGAATCCGGCTACGGAACACACCATAATGTTGCTGCATTTAAGCAGCTCTCTACCACTCTATCAAACACTAACGTATCTCGACGCTTTATAGATAACCCGCAAATGACTCCTACAACAAACATGAAAATTTCATACCAAACTCTGATCATGCGTATAGTTCGTATAGAGTCAAGTTCTGTTCTGTGGACAAATAACGCTCACTGTTCAACGCTACTGCTCGTTCGCTATATGCACTTTGCTATCGATTAAAAAAAAAAGGCGCCACACCGAACACTATGCGTTTTTGTTCGTTTTTTTCACACTTCTTCCACATTTTTTTTTTAAATTTTTGGCGGAAAACACTTCCAAAGCAATCATCCATTTCTGCCTAATAAATAACGCACGTGTTACTTTTCGCAAGTTCTCTGCTTTCCGAGTAAGTTACACTTCTCGGATGCAGTCATTTGTTTTCAAGCATTCCTTGTTGGAACTGAAAACAAGAAATCGCCAAACCGTTTCTTATCATAATTCTCTACCATTCGCTATTTGCAGCGTCACTGAGGCAATGAAAGGACAACGACAATAATATTTGCACTTTTTTTGCATGAAATTTCAGCCACTTAAGTGCGTCCGTACACCGACTATGGCAATATTCATAAAAGATCAACATTGAACGAATCCATAAGTTGTCTTATTTTAAAAATGGGTGCAATTTATTTGAATTCATAGAGAAAGTTAGCAACAAAACACACTGTAACGATTGCATACCGAAACAATCAGTTGCTAATATTTCATTAATTTCAATTTGCATCGTTTGTTTTATTTCGGAAACTTTTCTCACTATAAATGAAGGGCCGTTACTGCCCTCTCTCTTCATGTGGCCCACTTTTTCAATTATCAGCACCAATGAAAAAAGAAACATTTAGTGGGCCGTCATGAAAGAGAGAGAGAGGGAGAGAGAGAGGACTTTGAAACAATTTATCAGCAAGCGTCTTTGGTGAACGCTTAGCTTAAAAAAATTTAATCACCGATGCACTTCTCAAAAATTAGCTATAGGGGCGCACAAAGAGGTCTAGCGAATGGCGTCTTGCAGAGACAGCAACAGGTATCGAAAACATTTCATGAAAAGATCGAAATGGATGCCTACCAGCACTTCGCACAACGAAAAGCCCCTTCATATCGTGTATTTTAAAAAGCAACAATTCATTACATAGTTAAACCAAAACGATTGTTAAGGAAATGTGACACGTATATCGGTGATATTTGGCTGCAAATTCTAAACACTCCCTCTAGCACATAGTTCACATGTGTATTTCGTCAGCGTTGAACCTTAAAACCATAATTACTGCACACTAGTCTCGCATTGCGAACTGCAGCAGCGACATTTCATGTGTGATTTTGCAAAGCTGACACGTATTCAACTCTGCAGTAAGATGACGCCGGTATGCGCAAATCGAGCAACCGGAAAGTGCATCAATCAAAACGAGCGTAACAGTTCAATCGAAAGACGATCGGAAAGAGTGCGTTTCTACTTGACACAAAAAGGAGACGATTCAAAAAGGAAAAAAAATGCAGTAACTAAACATGCAGCAGAAAACGAGCGTACAGCTCGCTTCAAAAAAAAAGACTTACCGTTTCTAAGTGGTAGTTGATCCACCGGGTGAATGTGTTCTTCTGCGCTGTATCGTGCTCATCTGAAACTGGATGAAGATAGGCCGACGTGAAATGATGATGCTCTTGCTGGTGCCCAGCCATGCAATGTGTCTGCACAAAGTTTTATGAAATGCTCTCTCGCTGGGAAGTGCCAAATACGTCGAATCGAGCCCACAGGTTATCGATTCGGGTGGGCGGTACAGAAACACAACGTGACGCACTCCACTCGCATTCACTTTCACGCACTCAGCGCACGCACACACACATATGCGCATATGCTAGAAGTATAGCAAAAAAAAGGCGTGCAGGTCTCATTTCGAACTGCTTACGTCTCAAGAAGGAGAAGCACGTGCAGCATGGCGATGGCGGTGAGACGGACATTATTGGGTTATTGTTGCTGGGCCCAACGACCGATCATCGCCATTCCACCACCACTGTAATGCGGGCAATGTCGCGAGAGAATGTGTGGCCGACGCCCTAACACGTTGACGACAACGCTAAAACGCGCTCCTGCTGCAGCATCAGCACCAACACAACGTACTATCGATCGGAACTGACCAGTGTGGTGCCGAACACGGGGCTCGTAAGCGCGTAGCATTCCCACTTGTTTCAGCATTTCTTGGCCCGGCAAGCACAAAACGCACGAGACGCATCCACAGTTCTCGCATACACCGATGTTTACCTTATCGGCATAAGCAGCACCAGCCGTTCGTACGGCACAGTAATGGCGCCCGAATTCCGCCCGTCCCCCAATCCTCGCTGTTTTACCTTTTTTGTGTGCCGTTCCACTAACCAGCGAGTGAACTCATATTCGCCGCAATCTGCGACTTTTGTTGTAGCGCTAGCTTGTTTAATCAATTTTGGTTATAACCTCAGAGGTGCTATTTGCAATAAACAACATCTCTCAAATCCTCCACGCTGCACAATAATAACAGCAATCCAAAAAAAAGCGAACCTTTCTGCACACTCGTCATGATAATTGCTTCTCGACGGTGAGCTGAAACGAAAAAAAAACCAACAACGTGTTTTTTGTCGACAAGTTCAATACACACATTCACGCGCAAATTTACGTTGACACTGAAAATATTCGTTCAGATGTGGTACGGGCATATAAGAACAATAAAGGAGGCATAAAGAAGGCAAACAGTTGCGCTGAAACAAAATGTTAAACATCAGAATTTTCGTTTACGACTTAAAAAATGGTCAAATTGTATGAATTTTTCGTTCCGACAATCTAAATAATGTAAAAGCAATCGAGCTAAGCGATATAACCCAACAGCTAATGATTACTTCCGCAAAAATTTGGTGCCCAGTACCACGATTGTGTTCTCTTGAGTAATCTGAAACTCCGTCTCGAACAGAAAAAAAAAATCAATGCGGCACAGCATAGATATCATAGGTTTACTGTGTGTGTGCATGTGTGTGTGTGTCTTAATTTACTGTGTGTATGCATGTGTGTGTGTGTCTTACTTTACTGTGTGCATGTGGGTGTGTGTTTTAATTTACTGTGTGTGTGTCTTAATTTACTGTGTGTGTGCATGTGTGTGTGTGTATGTCTTAATTTACTGTGTGTGTGTGTCTTAATTTGCTGTGTGTGTGTGTGTTTTAATTTACTGTGTGTATGCATGTGTGTGTGTCTTAATTTACTCTGTGTGTGTGTGTCTAGCGTGCTAAGGCAGCGCCGAATGTAGCGCTTGCCTGCATAAACAATGCATTCGTCACAATATGTAAGCAAAATCCTAGGCGGAAACAAGTTGTAAACTAAATGTGCAATAAGTGAAGCCTCCAGCGAGTGCAGTCAAAGCGAGGCAACAGGCGATACCGAATGGCGCATTTTGCAGAGGGGGTGCAAAACAGTTGAAGCAGTTAGATGCTAGTGGAAGCAACGTGACAACCCAGCTGGCAAGATGGCTGCCAGATAAATGTGCGAGCGAGGGAGCTGCAGCAGCTAGCAGGCGCTAGCGTAATCCTTGCGCAACATTGTCTGCTGTACATAAATATGGACGTGTGTTTTGTATGTATGAATGTATGTGTGTATGTGTGTTATCCGGTGTTCCGCAGCGTTTACCTGTTCATCCAGCCCTGCGAGTAATGTCCGACTGGTGGCAGTTTCAACGTTGAAATGACTTTAAAAAAGCACTTCGTATCAGTGACGACCAAAGCCGCGTTTATTTGTAAGCAGCAAATTGTAGCTGTTCTCTGCGCAAATGCCAGTCAAAAATCTATGCAACAAATGCTTTGGGAGCAAAGGTGAGATGTGCTGTTTTGTTTATTTGATAAGTATGTGTTGAAGACAAAGTTTGCTTCATACGGTATTAGAGAAGACAGGAAACGAACAAATAGAAATCACTGGAGAAACGCCTTGTAGAAACTGACGCGCTAAATCCAAACGTTTCCCACAAATCCAAACACCGAAGACTACACAAACAAATTCCCACATTTCTTGAACATGCGAAGTTCCATGTGGGGAGTGTTACACCAAAGCTATGCACCATAAATAACAAGTTTCAGATTTCTAGGTTTAAATTTTGCTCTTACCAAGCGGTAAGTGGTTAAGATGATAAACGGATTCTTATATGCAGAATGAGGGAATCATGTATACCAAGCTTCACATCCCTTAGTTGCAGATTACAGCTTATAAATTGAGTGGGTGATAATATGATAAAGCGGCAAGCATGAATCTCACATATGTAAAGCCCCTATTTTGAATTTTACTTGATAAATGAAGTCGATCTTCTTGCATTTTAAGTGTTACGATGCAAGATTTTGTGCTGTAAGACAACTGACCATTGCGCATAAGGCAATTGCAAAACTACACTACAGCGTGTGAGTTAACGAGTGGGAGAGTAAGTAGTTACTAAGAAGTGCTATGAAAAGCTACTGTCTGCCTAAGATGTAGCTTGGGAAAGGGCATAAAAATTGGCAGCAGACCACCCTTTTGGTGATAATAGGTGGTGAAACTGGTAGGACTATGGTTTAACATGTAAGAGAGTAATTAGAGGTACTACGGAAAACCGTGTATTCGCATGCCTTTTAACTCGGATTAAGGAGCAAATATTCTAATATACAACACCACCCGCAATAACAAGTAACCGCACTGGTAGAATCCCTTTTTCAAGCAGTGTTTTCTTCAAGTTTTTCAAGTATTTTTTCAAGTTCTTTCCCAGCAGTGTTCACTTTTTCAAGTAGGAAATAGTGAAAGGTTATGTGGAAAGCATGGTACCCATGTAGCATACAAAATGGAGTAAGGAATAACTGATTATAACTGATTGTTCCTCTCAAATTGACAGGAAATTAGTTTCTAAATTCAGATACTAAGCTAACGAGTAACCAATATATATATGTATATATACATATATATATATATATCTCGCATAAATTACTCGAGTTTTTTGCCAACAATTTCAAATGTGCAAATTCTCGGTAGCTTCCGTGAAAGCGCTTCGAACAGACAGAGACGTGCACCACAAACACACATATAAGCACACAAACACGCACTGAGACCATCATGCGTTTCGACCGCGATACAAAACCGAATAAAAATCAGTTTACGTAAGAATACGCCACAAAAAGATATAGGCAAGCTGCAAAGCACGGCATGGAACTGGCCCGATATGCATCTTCTACAATCCCGCTCAAAACGATTGAATAAATGCCCGGATACCAAATGAAGAATGTTTGGCTACGTTGGAACATTCCTCCTCAGCCCGTGATCGAACAGTTAGCTGCTTTTTACGCACACTGTAAAACAGTTGTGGTGATGCAGCTTGTTCACGCAACCAGAACTGCTGGCGTTTATTTTCGGAGAATTTTCTTACCAACTTCTTACCCAGAAATTCAGATTCCAATTTGCCTTTAATGCATGGTTTAGTGTGGAACGTTTTAGGCCATATTTCGGCTCCAGGAATAGAACTGAGCGCAGTTATTCGTTCCCCTTACCAAGCATTACTGCCTCATCACTTTCCATGCGTCATAAATCATCCAAAGATTTGCAAATCGTTATCAAATTCAAAAATTCAAAAAAGTCCTCATTACGTCACTGACTGTGTCTGCTAAATTTTATCACGGTGTCTTCTCTGGTTGTTGAATGCACATACAGACATGCTCATACATATCTGACGCTTCTGCTGTGGCGAATAGCGCAGAACAGACGAAGAGAGCTAAGAGAATAATCAGATCACGGCAAACAGTCAACATCACATGTCTCTTGTCCTCACATCAACTGCAACAGTCATTCATCATCAACGTTACACTGGCGAATACGTCTAAGGACTCTCGGACAGTTCGCACTCTGAGGATTTTTAGGTGTTTAAGATAATGAGCAGTGACTAATTCTCTGCAGAGGTCCTTCGACGCCATCATAATACAGTTAATAAAATATTGCCCAATTATAAACGGGAATCTTTTCTTACTTTATTTCCACTGGCATGACGTTAACGAACCTGAAGGTGAAGAGTATCTTAACTCGAAATCAGTAAATTCAATGAATTTTTAGGCCTAAATTAAATTCATGAGTTGTAAAGATGTCATATTCGGAGGACATTAGCCCAGATCGGAGTAATCTCTTTGTGAAATGCTGCTTATGAGCTCAATCATCTCCTAATCTCAAATAAACAGCAATAATAAATCAACGAAGCATCCGATCGCATACGGAAAACGAATAATTTGAATACCTTTGCAATGAACGTCTGAAATGTAAACTTATCTATTCTACAAGCTTGTTGTTCTTTCATAAGATAGTGAATGGTTGCAAGTAAGCCCACCGTCTATCTAGATGCTGAGATCTTCAACACTAATAGCAAGCTTTTCACCAAACGGATTTACTCCAAATCACGTTCATAATTTCAACAGTTAACATTTCACTTGTCGACAAATTAAGCTGCATATAAACATCCCATTAACCATATGTAATGCACGGATGCAATATGGAATTATACGAGTGTCCCAGTTTTCCAATTGAATTATCCTCTGTCCACTCCAGAGACAAATTTACTTACGGTCTGTGTTGTGCTTGGCAACGAATAAATCCCTGAACAGAAGTGAGTATCTAAGCGGAGTGTGTTGAAGAAAATTTCGAATTCCCTAATAACGTTTTTTGTAAGTCGTTTCGCAATGAAGTTCAAAACAAAGTTAGTAACGGCGATATGATAAATTTGGCAACATTTAGAGCAATTTTGGAGTTGAAAAAATCACAGTGGGCACAACTTCAATAGGTTCCACATCAGATGGACATTTAACTGAATGTAGCCAGTGGTATATGTAACAAATCCATGATTGTATTAATATCATTTCACTTCATAAACAGTTCATACACCGTGCTTTCTTAGATAGAACACCTGCGGATTTGTTTTCTACGGTCCTCGAGCAGCGGCTTCTATTGAAGGAAGCAGGGAACAAAAACTGAAGAAATTTTATTTATTCATAACGTAAATTTTTGCGCAGAACATGAAGACGGTTTCGATATTCCGACCGTCAAGCAAATCGGTTCCACAAACTGTCAACAAAAAAAAACGAAGCATGCGTACGCCTTTATCATTGTTCTGCCGAACGGAAACCCTCTTTGCTGAAATCATCGCGAAGAACGTCGAACTGTTGCGAAAGGGACTCTGGTTCAGCACGGCCAGTTGGCACCAAAGCGCAGTGGGCCAAGCCAACGACGACTTTATACGGGGCTACATCTAGAGGACGTAAAGGCCCGTGCAGAGCTGTGCCACGGCCGCTTTCGACCTTCATTTGCTTGTTGTCCTTGCAATGTGTTGATATCTTTAGCGTTATAGGTAGCCACTTGTGCTCATCATTATTCTAATGCATCGCCTTGCTATTCTTTGGTGCTTTGTGTTTATTGTTGTTTTCATGCATCGCTTTACTCCTTGTTGGTCTTTTTTTATTACGAAATATTAGTAATACCGACTTTGTTACGGTGTTGCTCGCCCTCACGTCGCGTAACGAGTAGGTTTAATTACCCAAGTTTGAGGTCTGACGGAAGGCGAACCCGCAGTATCAAGCGAAGGACAAACTTGGGGCGAGAAGAAACTCTGGATTGAAATAACTGGCACAAGCGGACGAGCCGACGATCAGGCCGGTTGTTTTGTTCGAATTTCGCGTTCCTTTTCGAGTCCTTTGCTGCAAGAATTTCGACCCCCTTTTTCAAATAGAATTATTTAATTTTTCTGCTACACCGTCGTACAAGTTCTCAGTTGAAACTCACCTTACCAGCCAAACATGCTAATCTTACCGGTGGCAGTTCATCACACGGAAGTAGTGCGCTTTGCAAGCGTGGCTTAGCAGAAGTGCATAAAACCAAATGCTTGATCGTTAAGCTAGTCGGTAGCTCGGTTTCAATATGAGTACACAAAAGCACAGTTCACTGCTTATCGACGATCCACAAAACCGCCTAGTTCTGTAACCAAAGCTCAGAAGCGCATCCACGTCAATTCCCTTGGCGTGCTTCCCTTTCCCGCTTGCTTCAGTGGGCGTTTGGAACAGCGCTAGAATTTCTGGTCTTTGTGGGGACAGGATTTTCGTATTGTAAAAAAATACAAACTGATAGAAAACGTGAAACACAATCATCGCTTTCTATTTGCGAATCGCTTCGACTGCGCTGAGATCAACTATAAAAGAGTGGAGCAATTCCAATTTAACAGTTAATAATGACGGCAGCCCAGTGGCTATCGAAAAAGCAGCAAAAAAAACAAATTTCATATTCCTTTGACAAAGCCTTGCACAATTCTCCTCCCCATTCTCTAATACCGACGTGATTTATTTTTCAGAAAAAAAAAACGATACATTGAAAACTTCTGAATTTTACTGCGAGAAGTTTGAAAATAGGAATTTATCACTTATAGTAATTAGTCAGACCAAGAGAGGAATTTAAAAAATCTACAGCAGACAGCAGTGTTCTCAATCTGAATCGCCTGTCGGCGAGAACGACTAACACAACTGTTGGCCAACGAAAAAAAAACTTACCGCTTAACACTGAACAAGCAACAGTGGAAGAACGCAAAAACGGATGAAGCATACAAGTAACGCTGATGAAATATATTGACGTACGCTTGAAGAACGAATATATTCAATATTAACGATCGACATAGAGGCTAACATTAGATGAAAAGACGATCTAATCAAAAACTATGCCTAAAGTCTGCAATCAGTATCTACGTACTAATTGTTGCTCAGTATTTATTGTGATATTTGTATGCTGTCATTCAAACATAGTTTGGCTACCGCGCTGATCAGTATTTTGGTCAATATCGATACTTGATGGTCGATGTTTATTGGGATGAAACGATTTCAAGCAGACAATTAAAACAAGCAAGACATACAGTTCAATAATGCCTACTGAGGCCACCCACTGCGGTTTGCAATAGCTATTTTGACTCTGTACTACTTTGGCAATCGTAACAATGCCAAAGCTGAATAGTTTGCATGATCAAGAACCTGATCTGAACCAATTTTGGCTCATCAGCAAATGTCTTATTTGGCAGAGAGTCATTTTTACCAGAAAAAAAAAACAAACAACGTACACATCATATACATGACAATCCTAAACGCCATTTGTTTATATATGTAACGCTGGTTCAGTATTATAGCGGCAAAATACAATCGTTATACAAAAGAAGTGAGGCTGTTGACAGCATAGGCGAAACGGTGAATCGAGATACGCTAACTCGGTGCAGGTATTGCGAGCTCGATTTGGCACTAACTGATTAACCAAAGCACATTAACGACACATAAACACATCCTGCTCATTTCAGTTTTGTGAGCATTTCCATATGATGCTTTTACCAACTCGTTATTGTATGACATCAAAAAAAAAAAGGATCTAAAAATGCGCGTACATCATTTCATGTTCTTCCAATGAGACATCATTCCCCGAAAAGCCGCCTTTTTTAAGCCAAATTTTTTAAAAAAATTTCCAACGTGCCCAATTCACGCCGTACGGCATACTGTCGACTTAATTTGGTTATGCAAATGAACGCTTGTTTAAGTATATGAGAAAATGTTTCAATGAATTATATTTCTATTCCCGAACCGAGAGCGAGTTAACCAACGAAGGCATTCGATGAAGTGCGCTTGATTGCCGTACAATAATCTTTCAAGTGCCCATCATTCATCACATTTCTCAACAGTAGATTCTCATGTTAGACGAACTCATGGATTAATCATGAGCTTTAAATGTAACATACGTTGGATTTTCTCTTTTCGCATTGATCTACTTCTGAAAAAAAAAATCTCTCAGCATCGTTTATAAATGCTTGAACTTAAAAAACGTTTTTCCGCCGCAGTTCCCAAAGAAGCGCCTCCTTTCTCTTGCAAAAAAAAAATTACGCAGTTACATTCTCGTAAAGTTGACATTTGCTGCTGCTCTAATAAGCCCTATGTCTACGCCTACTCAACAATACTCTTTTTCAAAACAAATCAGCGAGTAATTGTTTGATTGGATAGGTAGAATTCTTTTGGAACATAAACAGCGTGCAGTTGTCTTTATTCATGTGTATAAAGATTACTCCTCTTCTTCTTCTTAAATGTATACAAAGGCTATTGTCAAAATCAAAGATATCCTAGGAAACAAATGGAATACTAGCATGAAAAGCATTTGAACTGCTCCTCTGAATAAATCCATGGAAATACCAGAAAAAATGAGTTTTTCGAATAGAATTCGTGCATATAAACTACACTGTCAAGAAAAGGTTCACTGTCGAATAGTAAGTAAGAAGCAAATGAAACGAAACGTGATTGGAAAAGTCAGCTTATCGATAATATGCTATTTCAGTGGCTCCAAACAAATCATCCGGGATAATTATCACTAATCTATTAATATTTCAGGATCTAAAAATGCGCGTACATCATTTCATGTTCTTCCAATGAGACATCATTCCCCGAAAAGCCGCCTTTTTTAAGCCAAATTTTTTAAAAAAATTTCCAACGTGCCCAATTCACGCCGTACGGCATACTGTCGACTTAATTTGGTTATGCAAATGAACGCTTGTTTAAGTATATGAGAAAATGTTTCAATGAATTATATTTCTATTCCCGAACCGAGAGCGAGTTAACCAACGAAGGCATTCGATGAAGTGCGCTTGATTGCCGTACAATAATCTTTCAAGTGCCCATCATTCATCACATTTCTCAACAGTAGATTCTCATGTTAGACGAACTCATGGATTAATCATGAGCTTTAAATGTAACATACGTTGGATTTTCTCTTTTCGCATTGATCTACTTCTGAAAAAAAAAATCTCTCAGCATCGTTTATAAATGCTTGAACTTAAAAAACGTTTTTCCGCCGCAGTTCCCAAAGAAGCGCCTCCTTTCTCTTGCAAAAAAAAAAATTACGCAGTTACATTCTCGTAAAGTTGACATTTGCTGCTGCTCTAATAAGCCCTATGTCTACGCCTACTCAACAATACTCTTTTTCAAAACAAATCAGCGAGTAATTGTTTGATTGGATAGGTAGAATTCTTTTGGAACATAAACAGCTTGCAGTTGTCTTTATTCATGTGTATAAAGATTACTCCTCTTCTTCTTCTTAAATGTATACAAAGGCTATTGTCAAAATCAAAGATATCCTAGGAAACAAATGGAATACTAGCATGAAAAGCATTTGAACTGCTCCTCTGAATAAATCCATGGAAATACCAGAAAAAATGAGTTTTTCGAATAGAATTCGTGCATATAAACTACACTGTCAAGAAAAGGTTCACTGTCGAATAGTAAGTAAGAAGCAAATGAAACGAAACGTGATTGGAAAAGTCAGCTTATCGATAATATGCTATTTCAGTGGCTCCAAACAAATCATCCGGGATAATTATCACTAATCTATTAATATTTCATATAAACGATAAAGACTAGTTTATCTTCGAAGTCAATAAGGAGTAGGACGGGAAAGAGAAAATGAGGAAGAGATGAAAAAACGGAGATTTTCGAAAAAATTATTGGCTGATAAAAGTTGTCCAGTGAAATATGCGTTTCTCGTAACCATGTCCGAGAACAATTTTTAAAACAGTGGGAACTGGGCTAAATTTGATATACCTATTATCCAGTTTTATGCAAAGACAGCAAGCAGTTTCAGTTGCATAAAGCAATATCAAATTGTAACAACACGATCCAATTTACCGCTCGACTAAGCGCACAAAAGGAAAAGTCAAGAAAGCAGCTATCATAGAACAGGAAAATACAGTAAAAAGGGAACAATCAATAGAACGTATAAAAGCAGCGTGCGTATTTAGAATATGGCAGCGAGCAACTACCGAATGGTGGGTGAAAGAAATTGCAGAACTGGTATAGCTTGAGTGCCAAAATGGCTGCTTTACCTGATTTCATATCGCAGTTGGAAAGCTTTCGTTAAGCGTGATCGTTCAGAAGAGATGTTCATGCAAGAATGCTGATGCTAACCAGCTGTTTAACGATCAGGTACTTTGCGCTTACCATATGCATGAACAATGTACGCAAAACTGCAAACCGGATGAACCAAATGATTTATGAACCAGCCGACCAATGTAACTGCCTTAGTGGCTTCTTCATTCATAAAGCACTCTTTATTATCAATAAAGGCAACAGAATTGCAAAAATCCCGAAAACTGCAGATATAAAGGGCGAAGATGGTGGCTACGATAGAGCTGTGTACGCAATCCAGCCTCATTGCTAGGCGGTTGTTTTGCAACCGCACTGCACTAAGGCGGCGGAGCAGCGCAGCCGTACTCTTAGTGTGCGGTACAGACTGACTCAGCGGAAGAGCATGCAAAGGATTGCTGTGGTTAAAAAAAAAGAAAGGTGCTTTGAATTAAAGAAATGCGATGTCACGATAACCATGAGCCGGTTAGGCCATGATGCATATGAATGTGCTTACCGGGAAGATGCATATCGCATTTAACGTGACAGTTACGTCCTCTCAACGAATGCTTGAAGAAATCAACTGGAAATATACATTCGTGTGGGCTTTTTGTAAAAGAATTCCGAACTGATAGCATCACAGTTATGACGATAAAAGAAATCTGCCCGATTGTTGCCTAGTGGAAACACATAAATGATTCACATAACGAATAGTTTAACGCAATTTTAAATTCCTCCGCCTCAAACTGAAAATTTACACGCTTAAGCGTTTGTATTTTTAGTGTACGCCGAAGAGGTTGAGACACGAATTTCATTAATTTATGAAAGAGCCTTAAAATCAGATTTTGTACGTAGTAGTTCAGAAGCGTGATACTTACTATTCGATAAAAACGCAAGTGACAAACTGCCACAACATTTATAAGGTAAAATATAAAACTTCGAAAAGTTTTGGACTGAAAGTTAGTGAAAGTCGCCCACATCTGTCTTTTATAGTCGAACGGATGCATCCGTGTTGCAGATGTGAAGCCGAAAGAGGTGAGCTGTAGCGAAGGCAAACCGGGAGAAGTCTATGCGCTAGAAACTGCGCCACTCTTTTTAATGTGCCATTTTATGTGACACAGATGCTGCCGTCATCAAAGGCGTTCCGTAGGACCAACAGCAAAAACCGGCTGCTGGCCAAACAAGATGATTTTCAAAAACAACAAGCTTAGTCACCAACTTATTCTATATAATTTCGACTGTCAGCACTTCGAACACACCGCGTCTTCATGCCCTCCCTGCCTTTAAAATACCTGCCAGTTGTTCGCATAAAACTAGCCCGATATGGTTGCGGTGAAATTCATATTCGCTCTAAAAAGCGAATTTTCGTTAAGCGAATTGCGCCCAAGTTTGCCGCTGTTCTGCAATAGGCAATTTTCCTATAAATTTTCTCATTACACGAAAAGGTTTGCAATTCGTCACAAAAATTGTGCACACTTTATTCTAGTTACGATTGCATATTCACGTTCACCTCCTCTCCATCTTGCGCGTATACTCTTTCGCAATCTTGCCGCAGGTGCGCGTTATTGCAACATGCATGTCGAAACTAAGACTACTTATGTGGCACTGATAATCACAACCAGATACTGAAGGTAAAACAAACGCTTGGTGGGTGCTGAACGCCGCATATACATGCATATAGTTGCATACAGTTGCATATACACCGCATATAGTTGCAGTTGCAATCCAAATTCGATAAATACTACCTCCGCCTCCACCCCCCCCCCCTTCCC
>JPKZ01000597.1:54661-86904 GCA_000803305.1 Toxocara canis
TCCCCGCCCTCCTTCCCCCTCCTCTCATCATTGCTGCTCTTTCTATACCATGTTAGCACTACATGTTTCCAAAGGGGAAAACGAATGCTTTCGGGACATTGGCTTCACGTTTACCCCACTAACTGAATATAACAAAGCACAAGAGAATCTTTAAAAAAAAAACGGCACAAAGGAGTGTTATTTAGAATATCGTGTTTGACGCTATGCATCGCAGAAATAGAACAAACTATTTCCGTCTTCACACAGAATCGAACACGCTTTGTGGCTGGCAGTAAAAGCAAAACGCAAGGCGCATTAGAACGAAAAGCACGACTGAAGATGTGCAAAATGGCTGACTACACCAACAGGTGCCTAACGGTATGTTTTACTTGTGTCGACCGATGAAAAGCGAACAAATGCGTATTTTTTTCCCTTGTATTGGTCTCGTGTGTTTACGAATCAACACTATAGCTGTGATTCCAAACAAACAGCGCACCGCTCTTCATACCAGTACGACCAAGTGAATATCATATGTGGTGCGCTTATTTTTTATAACTAAATGAATTTATCGCATTCAGTCACATACCATAAACGCTACTGATAACTTCATGCAATAACGTTTATACTAGCTTCCATTCTTCACTAGGAACGCATGCACTTCTTCCTTCTTTCCATCGCTAATATCATCATTTTTGAGTGGTGAGTCGGTATAACCGGCAGGACAAGCATGGGAAAAAATTTATAGTTTTGGTGAATTTTCATGGAAAATAATCTATAAATGCCAAATTTTCCGTCCCTTCTGGGTCCTTCCATTTGCAGCTTAAAGCTTTTCACTGATGGTTATTTCCAATATTTACGTTTTTCTACCCAGTAATTGTGACCACCGAAATTTCGATCCTAAACAGATAGCCCATAAAAACGTTCAAGAAGTAGGAGGTCGAACAACGCTTATGTGTAATTGGAAGTGGTATAAAAACTATCGTGCGAGATGAATGAAGCAAACTGGATGAGAAGCAAACAGAGATCTCGCTAATCGACTTGTCTAGATGCTGTGAATATCTACTGGTGTCTTCGCTATCCCTTCCCCTATAGGGGTAGAGCCCTCCTCGAAAAACTCATGATCAACCTAGACAGCACCATATGGCCACAGCATTGACCAAATAGCCTACGCATTTATGAACGAAAACAAATGTGACCGTCGCCGAGCGAAGAACGGACGCTTTTGTGCGCTTACGCCTCACATCGGCGTACGCTGAATCAGCCATCGCTGCGGATTGTGTGGGAGAGTTAGCGCGCCAGAATTTGAAAGATTAACGCGTTCTCTGGTATTCTACGACTCGCAGAACGATTCAATCGCGCACATTAGGCCCTGTTAATGTGCTTCGTCAATGATTTTATTTAAAATGGCATACAGAAAATGCTGGCATTAGTAAAGTACACAAAGTAGAACGCGTAAGAGGGCGGCCGCCCATTTCTGTTTCTATCAGCGATTGTTTATCAATTCTGGAAGCCTTCGAAAAGTTTTCGATAGCTGCCACCCTCAACCAGTCGGAAACTGTCAGGAATCACTGAGAAGCTGTTTCAGTTTAGCTGTTTAACCTTTTCATGTTTTGAAATAACGTCGTTATTGGCATTAGCCAAAAACTGGAATTGTTTCTGAGCATACCATTGGCCCTGAACTTTTCGGCATCCAAACAGCATGACTGTATATACGCAGGACTACGATGTGGACAACACACGAAACGAATGCATTCGAACGCACCTAAACAACAGTCCAGCGTGTAGCATGTGTCGTGAAGTTTCATCGCCTCTTTAGAAAATTATTGTTCTGTTCAGCAGTATAGGGCTACTTTTGCACGTTAAACATTGTTGTGCTGTGCACTGCTTAGAGCGCCAGCGACTGACTAAGACAGGCAGGAATAACTCAGTGGTATCAACTCACGTTTTAGATGAGCTACGAAAAAAAAAACGCAATCTTTTTTTTGCAAATAGTAATTTCGAACTGTTCCCGGGTTTGATTTTTACACTTTGGGTGTTTCTGCACTTGGACCGCATAAATGGATCTTCCATATCGATAATCTGTGGCTACAACCCTTTCAGAATCGGCGAGAGATGGTGATTTTAGCAGCTTAGAATGAGGCTACTTGAAATATTCAAGATGCCGCTAGCTGTACAGTGAACGATGAAATAGCTTGCTTTACGAGCGTAAATAAGCGAAATAGTTTTCAGAGTAGATCCGACAAAAATGGTTCGTGATTATGGACGAAGACTATCGTACAAGTTGCTGTGGTTCGCATAACATGTGTCATTCTCTTCGAATTCGAATAAAATCAACCGCTGAATTACCATTCAATCCTCGCCTCTTCTTCGCAAAATTCGAAGATTCTAGCATTGATATATTGTGCTTTCTCTCTTGTTATGATGCCACACAAAGTTAAATAGAAGGGTAATGTTGAATGTCTATAGAATAAGATTTGCCCGTTTTGTCGTTATTTTTTGACGCTGAAGTAGTAGCGTTTGTTTGCCTTCGACTGGCAAAGACATCTATAATTTCATCGATTCCCGTATCGATGCAGCTGACAACCATGCCCACGCATGATTGCTTTGACCAGTTCCTGAACGCCGGGTGGTCAGCCTGCTGGCGATCCTTTGGGAAAGCAGTCGGGAATCGAACCGAGGTCTTCCCGCTTACGAAGCGGGAGCTCTACCACTGAACTATCACTCCCCTCCCCCCCCTCCTCTTCGCATCCCTTTGCAACCACGGATTAGGTACAGACTAGTCGCAAAATAGTATCTACCAGACCAGGATTTGTTCTTTTGTAAGCTACAAATTCGGCTTCTATTGTCGCAAAGATAGTCTTTGCCTACCGACTATATAAAAGATTCGATTCGATTCGGAAATTACTTAACCACAATTTAAAAAATCACCTTCCGAAACAAGTTTTCGAAAGGGATCAAATGCTAGCGGCATTTTTATCTTTCAAACTAACACTCATTGGTGATAATATTTTCAGAAGAAACAATGTAAAATGTTATCAGTAACATTTTCAGGACAAAGTATTCCGTGATTTCCAACAAGTATGCAAGTGTTTTGGAATGCACTTCCTTGAGCTAACATGACTTGACCAGGAGCTCCTCACTTTTCATCTGTTGACTCTAACCGTTTTCTATCGGTTCAACTCTGAAACAATTTCAAGCTTCGCCAAGGCTTGCAGAGAACCTGGCCTCATAATTAGGCCATTACTCTTCAAAAATATGCATAAAAATAGACAACATTCTCTACGACTAGGATTCGCAAGCAATATCGTATAGAAAACTATACGTTAAGTATATTCGCTTCGTCAATACCGACTGATCAAAGACCGCTTTTAGCATTTTTAATCAATTTTACTCTATCGCTTTGCAAGCCCCTTTGGCGCATTGGACGGAAGTAGCCTAATTGCTACAGAAGGGAACACAATATTGTTTAAGGGAGGGCGTTGACAAACAACAAAAAAAGTAGCAGAATTTCTGAATTCATAGGTTTTATTTATCAAGATGGATTTAATCGGATGGAAGGCAAAAGGAGATTTCTTTATAAATGTATAAGAAATAAAGTTTCACAAAATGCACACAAAAAAAACGAATCCTTTTGAAGCTGTTTCGATGAATTCACCCATCCTTTGCGTCACTGCACAATAAAATCGAAACGTTTGTCCCTTTCAAAGATTAGCAGCACACGTGCGTCAGCATGTTTTTGTGTAAACAATTGACAGTCTGGTGTGGTTGATGCTTTAAGGGACAAGAAATCGAACAGCGTTACGATCCGTTTACTGGCCACAGAGAAATAGATAGGGAATTGAGGAGTCGACAGGCCGAGACGGAACACAGGGATTTGCACGCAGTTGACGCGCTGTGCTTGCTACTCGAAGCAAATTGTGCTCGTTTAAGCCAGCCATACGTATGAATGACATCGACACTGAAAGTAACCATTTTTGCAAGTGATGACATCTTCCTAAGGTCACTGCTTTCTTGTAAATAAAAATATTTTTTCCTCACATCTATAGTATCGCTTTTTTGTGTGCGAAATACGTTTGCATACAAGACTTTTATCAAGTTGCTCTGTTACTGCTTCAATATAATCCTTATTAAAAGTTGCTCGCAATTCAGCGGAACGTCGATTTGATCATTTAATTTCTTTAATTCAATTTATTCGCAATTCAGTAGACGGTATTTATCTGATTTGATTGGTGAACAAAATTCATTGCAAAATGTGAAACGTCGTCTAACGATTGTCCACTGAACTCTCAGATCTTCTCTCGGCTTAGAGTGGTGAAAACATTATAACGCAACAAAATAACCAAATAATCAAGCTGTATAATCAAAATAACCATGCGGTGGCGTTTTTATAGTCATGAGTAAGCGTGTACAGTTTTTGTCTAACATGAATGTCTGCAGCAAATAGTGAGAAGAAAAAACTAGCTTTGGAAGCCACATTTTGGTTGTTTTTTTCTCTCTGTTAAAGTGGATTTAAGTGATAGGCGTTTTCATTCACACCAGAACATTGCGCCTACAAATTTTTTAAAAAAAAATAGCCATGGGCCACTTACAAAAAACTTTGAAATAGAGCGGTTTTCTAAGAAAAACAATGAAATAAGATGAGCCTAAATGCTTTAAAATATAATAAGAAATAGGCACGCATAAATCTGTGTAAATAAGCAGTACTTCTTCGTTAAATACAGTGTTAGCATGTTTAATGGGAATTTATCAGTTTAGGTAACAGCGTTTATTTATTATTGTACTTCTAAAACAGAGTTTTATTATTTATTAATTTACCAGTAATCGTTAATTCTAAAAATCTATCATCGAAGCATTTAATTTCATCTTTAATCCCATACTGGAACAGAAATCCGCTACATTCTGTGATGTGGGATTTTAAGAAAGTTTTGAGAGACACACTACTCCACTCATCCGTCCGAGATAATGCCTCTGGGAGGAACCGGCAACGGTGCGCCATCAGCATGAGAGACGGCACTGACGTAAAAACGAAGATGAGCAATATGTCATGCAAAACTATAATAAGGGTAGAAGCAATGTACATACCAATGAAACAAGAGGAAGTAAGTTCGTCAGATCGTCGACATCTTTCACGTTTTTATATGAGGCTGATTGCAGATGCGTTCGAGAGATGATACAATGCCATCATTATAAACTAACAAACATGCTGCAACACATGAGGAGCTATATTTTTAAAAAAAACTTCAAGCACTCAAGACTCAGTCAGAAGTTGAACGATTGAATGAGGCGACACACTATAACTTGCAAATTTTGTCTTTAACTGCACCTGTAATGCGCTAGAGCCACTGCAGGTGATCAGTATGGGCAAATACATTTTTCTGGTAGCACATAGTTTAGCACACGCATAATGCGATCTCAGGTTGGGGTAAATGGCGCCGAATGAATCAACTTTACTATCGTCATCACTATGGTCATGTACTAAACTTTCCTGTTGTATTTTCTTGCATATCGCTCGACTGATCAGTTGATCACCGTCACTCTTTAGCAATATCAGCAACACATGCCCATGGTAGCCGTCTCATGGTTTTGCTGAACGTTGTCGCAGTCATCCGATTTGATCATTACCTTCCAGCTAGTATGCAGCTAGGTTGAGGTTTCGTACGATTCGTCTGAATCAAACATTTCATACTATTAATTTGGCCGTTTCAACTGTTCAATTCTATTTTGGTCCAAGAATGGGGGCAGCAGAAGAGATCAAGGCACGAAGATCTCGCTTCGGATTGAAACTCTCTCCCGTCTACGTCATATTTCGCCTTTTTCCTCGTCACAATGTATTTAGGAATTCAGTGCATTGTGGAGAATGATTCTTGAGCTGAAGCATCTCTTTGAAGGGTTTTTCGCCTCTCCTCTGTACCTGTGGAAGAGGGGAACCTAAAGGAAAAGGTCGGAGGAATCGCTTCCCCTCAGTCTGTCGCCAAAAACTGGATTGTATTTGCCGGTTAGCTCGAACTGCACAAGCTGTTCAAGCTGCAGTACCCGGTTACGAATACTGCTACCTACAAAGCGTTTTAAATTTTACGATGGCACTAATCGGTATACTCAACGTTTTCGATCGTAGAGATGATTCTTTGATTCTGGCGATCCGGCGAGTGATGGGCGTTAGGAATTTTCGATTAAAATCAAAGATGTCAATAACATAAAAGCATAAAATCTTTCTCGTAAAAGTAAAGACTCGGCACCCTGTCGTTGTAAGCGGAAAGCATCCGAAAAAAAACCTGAAAATTTCGCTTGCTGTTGGCCAGAAGGAGAAAGGGTTTGACCCGTTAAGATCAATCCCTAAATTATTCGCTCACTGAGAGCTACTGTCGATGATAATATGAACTAGCCTGAACAAATAAAACGATACAGATTTAGAGAGAAAAGCAAGCAGCGACCAGATAAAAAACAGTGCACAGCCGATAGAGCAGAGAAATATTTTCGTTTATCGAACAAAAAGCGTGCCTTTGTTCGTGTATTGCTGACGAAAAAAACCCGCGCAATGCATGGCATTCCCGCATATTTAGTACGACCAATTTTTAGTGTTCGTCGATGTCGGGGGAAGTGTGAGGGGAAGGACAACCACTCATTTTTACGATCGTTTTTCGAATCGAATCGAGTCCTCTTTTTTTCGCTCTTAGGCAAAAGTTGCCTTCATGACAATGGAAAGCGAAACATTTGCAATACTTAGAAATGAACGACTGCAATACTCAGATCGGAGGTAAGAGTGTGTTGACGAATACAGTTGCTCGGGGTAGCGCACTGTCATCAGTTAACGATCCTCCTTTCAAATGTTGACTAATCGTATTTTTGGTTTTAATTGCGTTTTTTCTCCAACAAATGTTCATTTTGTCAATTCGATTAGTGCCGCTCCGTGCATGCAGCACGAAAATGCGTTAAAATGGTGCTCTGTTTTGTAGAGTGCCGTATTGTTATCTCTGTTTGTACATGCAATTTTAGGGATATGCTTATACAGAGGAACGGTTTTGCTGTTTTAAATGCACGAAACAACGTGTGTGGTTCGACCTGTTTCATATTTGCAGGTCTTTGAGGCCTGAGACGTTTTTTTGTTTCGCATTAGCAAAGGACGAGCACATGTAAACGGCAGACGAGTGAGAAAGTCAACACATGGTCCGGATATGAAGTGCCCGTCGAAAAATAGCGAGAGATGTGCGTCAGCGAGTGCGGAGAAACCGTTCCACCAAACGTACGTCCTGTGCGATTGGTGCGCTCGAAAACCGAAGCGAACCGTTCAGTGACACGCGCTTGTATGATTCAAAGCTTAATGAAATAAATGGTCCGCACACCCAAATTCTGCGAATTAAATGCATAAACTGTTTTGCTAAGAAGCGATCATCGGATTTTTTTCAACATATTGCTGTATTATATATACACATATGGGTGGCAGTAGCTCAATGATAGCTCCCGCTTCATACGCGGGAAGACCTGCGTTCGATTCCCGGCTGCTTCCCCAACGGATCGCCAGCAGGCTGATCACCAGGCGTTCCGAAACTGGTGAAAACAATCACGCGTGGGCATGGTTGTCAGCTGCATCGATACGGGAATCGATGAAACTACAGCTGCCTTTGCTGCTATATTTGGTGTGAAATTCTGCATATATATATATATATATATATATATATATATACATATATATATATATAAACGTGTTTTGGTGTGAAACGTTTGTGGCACGGAAAAAGAACAAATGCGCAAGATAGAACGACGCAATCAGAGAGGGCAACAGCGATAATAGTTGTGGATAACATAAAACGAGATAAATTCACGGAGAGCATTACCTTTATAGAAACCTCCCCTCGCTAGAACTGAGGGCTCTCTTCTTTCCGTTTTTTGAATAGCTGGAGATAATCGGCGGTCATCTCACTACTTCGACATGAGTTACGAAATATTTTTAAACGATGGATCCTCGCTGAGACTACAAAGCTAAGAACTGCTGAGCTTCTGTTAGGGAGTGTGGTATATTTGTGCCTTAATAGTGATAAAGTAATTTTCAATATATCAATATTTAAGTCAACTAATGTTATGTCATTCACTGACAGTGATGGAAAATGGAAAGTGGGGATCTGAAAAAAAGGCACTTGTTTAACAAATTCGTCTAACTGACCAACTGCATTTTCCTTTCAGAGATTGCTGCATTGAAACGTTTATTTCGTCCGCTACGATTTATAGCAAAATTGGCTAATAAAAATAATTTAGCTTTCAATAGTATTTCAACTATAATAACGTCCAGCTATATCAGCTATTTGAGAAGTACTTTCGGAACAAAAAAAAGAAATCAGCAAATGTGATATAACGGCCAAAAATGATTTTTGTCATCATCAGATTTGATCACAGGAAGTGTTTTAACCACCAAAAATCATCCTAGCTTTAAAAAAACATTTCCATCGGTTGATCACGTCTTTTATATGTTGAACAATAGGTCTCCATTTCTTTTTCACCAAGTGCGCGGTGCTTAGTGTTTCTTCAGGTGCGAATCACCTTTCCGTCTCTCAACGAAGAGTAGGTGTTTCTTTTTGAATCTGATGAGTCTTACCTGATCGGCAAAGATTATTCAAAAGTTTTTTTTCCACCACAGAGTTTGAATATCCTTGTAAAATATTCCTTTTGGAATTATATACAGTTTCTTATCGGGAACACTATTTTGTATTTTTTCCAAAAAAATCATTTTAGTGATAAATTATGTTGTTTCTTTTCTTGTATGAAAACCATGCCCTGCTGTTCGCAAAACAAGTGCAATCAATTATCGTTGTACGACTGCAAGTAACTGTTGATGATTTAAAGAATTGACCAGCTCGTCAAACCTGCACATGATCGTCAAGAAGAACCTTCAAATGTGATCGTGTTCGAGCAAAAAACGAAAGAGGTGGTGGTATAGCGATTCTTGTACGTTTTGGTCTGAATGTTGCGTTGTCGGAAAGATGTCCTTTCCCGTCTGAGTTCGGGCTGCTTAATGTTGATTTTGCTTGCGAGAAATAGTTATTTGCAAAAAACCAAGAAAAGTATTGGACATGTTCTGGAAATTACAAGTCATATGATAGGTATGCCAACGGGGAATTAAACATCCGGCAACATACAAGCTTTTTAAAAGATGCGAATTCACGTCCGGTCGCAGATGATTCTGTCAAGTGTGGTATGTTTGCAGACTTCTGTCAAATCTTCAAGAAAGACGACGATTTTCTGCCAGAATTCCCTTTTTTTTTCTGCCAGCGGCTGTTGGCGGTGAATGTGAGTGTAGAATCTGTGAGAAACGCCATTCATAAGTTGAGCAAAAAAATCTCGTTTACCCTCGCTTACACTCGCTTACACCTTATTTCATAAAACTCACCGCTAAGATTATCACTGTTTCACCGACTTTAATTGCTGAAAAAAGTATCGCCTGCTGCTCACTCCCCTCCTCCTGGAAGACCCCTATAATCACCCCCTTGCTAAAGCAGACCCTTCTTACCTGCGTTCAGTACTACCTTCCAATCAGTCCGACGTCCTCAGTATGCACCGTAATTGAGATTTTTGTAAAGGATAATTTGCTTGAGCACCTCCTGAAAAACAATCTATTAACCCAGGCCAATACGGCTTTTGACAAGTTGATCAACCGTTTAGCAGTTCATAACCTCAATGTGTGATTAGTGCACTTGGTCAACAAGTTCAAACCGAAGTAGTATATACTGATTATGCTAAGGCTTTCGACTTGGTCTGTCATAGTAAGCTTCGGCACAAACTAGAAGCTTGTGTTCGTGGTTCACTGTTAAAGTGGCTAGGAAGCTTTCTGGTGAACCGTCGCTTCACCATAAAAGTACGGGACTCCTCCAGCTATCGCCGTCGAATCAACGGTGTTCCTCAAGGAAGTGTGCTTAGCCTATTGTTGTTGATAGTGTGCATTAACGAGGTGTCTCATGATTTGTCTTGCGCTCGCAAACTGTTAACAATCTCAAAATATATCGCCCCTACCAAGCCCCGCTATCGATTTTCACATTTTGCGAGGTGATCTGAATGACTTCAGCGCTTGGTCTAGATCATGGCAACTTGACGTTTTGTACAAGAAATGCGGAGTTCTTCACGTTAATTCCCATCATCAGTTCTTCCTGCGGTGGGACAGCAAAGTTTTACCATCTGCGGATGGATGAGATCCGCGATCTTGGAGTCAAGATTTGTCCAAATCTACACTGCAATTTTGCACTGCACCAAACTAGCTACGAAAGCGCTATAGATGGCTAACTGTATCCTACATTCATTGCAACACACATGCATTGAACATTATCGTAAACCGTATATTGTGTACTGCCGTCCCATAGCATAATACTTTACGCAAGCATGGTCACCGTACCTTTTGAATGATATAAAAACTGTTGAAAACGCGCAAGAATATTATACTCGTTTGGCATTTCGTAAATTGTTCGTGCGGCCACACACATCTTATTGTACGGTTAGGTTGAAGATATTCGATCTTCAATCTTTGGAGTAACCCCGACTTAAATTTGACCTGGACTTGTGTTTCAAAATCGTCAGAGTTTCTCACAACCGCCTGATATACCAATGGAACGTCTATTAATGCTTCTTGGTCAGCTTGAACTTCGAACCCATCGTAATTAATTAGCGCGCAAAACCCGTGAACAGTGTCCTCTACTGCTTTCAGTTCAGAGATGTCCGTATTTGGAATGGACTTCCCTGCAGAATCGCTGAAGGGTACAATCTTTCCGTGTTCATGAATCGCCTCGACTCATTTGACTTCAGAACAATTGCTCATTTAAGTTACTGAGTCAATTCTCCTATTTGTATGATTTACCTATTGGCTTATGCTGAACGGTTGTGCTTCTTCTATGTACCAGTGTGCAACTCATTTTCTTACAATTCCTTGCACGCTGCTTTCGATTCTTTCATGCACATATGTGCAATTCATCTAAACGCGTGCTTGAATAACTGTATTTATGTCGGTACCGTTTTGTTATATTTCTTGTATTCTTCTTCTTCTTCTTTTCCAGAGCATGAAAAACAGCCCCTTCCCCCTTTATGTCGACATAGACCGCTCAGTTTATAAACCATTCCTAGAAATTCATGAATTGTGCAGCACCTGGGGCTTTGCTTGAGACTATACCGGTGAAGTATTTCATTCTACCTTGCATTAGGGAAAAACAAACCATGCTTTGGTTTTTACGGCGGACTTTTCTTGGAATGCAGTCTCAATGAAGAAAAATTTGGCTGCCATTTCTCGCAAGGTCCAATGCTTTTTGACGAGAATCGCTTTTAAAAAATACAGTTACAAAAAGGCAAAATATTGCGAACGTCTAAAATAATGCGCATTGAAACTCTCGAACTGAGAAGAGATAAAATTGGCCTAGGCATTGTCTATAGAATCTTGTTCAGATTCACCTGCACAGGTCGACCTAAACATTTTAGTTTTTCTAAACGACAACAACGACATCTAATCACGGAAACAACATGCGAATAGCATCACCAAAGACACTTTTGCAAACCGTTTAATTAACCTTTGAAATCAACTTCCGGCGAAGATTGTGAGTGAATCAACATTGCTGTTTGAAAATGCGACTTTGTAGATTACTACCCACCCAACTAGTGCCGCACAACCCTCTCCCACCCAGAAAAAGTTGAATTGCAGCGTCAGGTACCATCTGAGCACATCCATTTCGTTTTTTTAGTTCGTTTCACCTCTGCTATTTCTTTTTATGTTTTCCTTTTCGTTCATTTGCTTCTTTTCTATGTTCTATTTGAACACACTTTCAGCATCCTTCCACGAACCTTGATGTTTTTTTGCCCTTTTCTTGAGAATAAAAGCTTTTATTCCTATTCGCACCATGCACTTCTGTGCTTCTTGATTTCTTATTCATTTTTTGCGAGCGGATATTTTTCTCCTTTTCAAAAATCATCTTTTATTTAATTTGACATGTTCAGCATTCATCTTTGTCGTATTATCCACAGACTGGTACTACTAAAACTACACACTAACACAAATACTATCAATACCAGATGCAAATGCTACGAACACAACTTTTCATCGCTCGCTACAAATGCCCCTCTTTCATCGAGTGGTATTTAAAAATGCCTTGTGTGTAAAATAATTCATTTCATACATTCGCTCCCTCCATCTAGAAGAAATTTTTGTATAGACTCTTCACATCCTACAAAAGATTTCGCATAAGCTGCTTTTATACGATAGAATAATACTTTGCATTTGAAAGATGTAATGTATATAGGAAAAAATAAATCTTTCAGTAACACCGAAAAACACTCACTATCGAATGAATGATACTCATTTGACAAGTTCAATTTATTTCATCTGTGAAAATGGTGTAAAATTCCATGTCAAAAGTCGAAAGTTTATTCAGTATTGCATTCTGCAACGCAGAAAAATAAATTAAATAAGAGGTGAACGTTCTTCGAAATAATCGAAACCAAAAAAGAATCACATAAAATTAGACTGGCAGAGTAGAAAAAAGAAAGCAATAGTGGCCGAATATCACAGACAGAAAAAAAACAAACGATTTCCCGGCACATACATATCTTTCGGAAACATCGTTTTCGACATCTTGATAACATGTTTCACCTTCACAACTCAATCGCAACCTTTCAGTCACTTTAACGCCGTGCATACCCAGCATCACATTCTACGCTATTACTGTGACATCCGCAGAGATGCGCTGTCTCTTCTCATATCAACAGCACAATCTCAACGTTTCGCAAGCACAATACACCGCTTTTGCCATTTAGAAACCAAACATGAAATATTTGAAAGCCAGTGCGCTTCCATGTCACTACTCTCAAACATTACCGTCCTTCTTTTCTATTCCGCCCTACTTATACTGTTATTTACCTGACAGAATCGTTTCATTTCTTCTTCCTCTCAAAACTACAGAAATTTAGTTCACTTCAGAAAGCAAACCAAACGTTCAGAAAGGTAAACTGTATTTCGGCGCCAAAGGTTAGCCAAAATTTCATTTAAGATGCACCTGCAACAATTAGACCGGGTTTCGCAAGCACTGAATACCGAAAAACTGGTCCGTGCGGCTTGGCGCACGAAATTCAAGCTGTACAAAAATCATAGCGGTCAGCAGGCAGAGAATACATGAAAATTACTCGTTGGCCAAGTACAACTTTTAGACGGACTCCTCCCTCGAAAAAGAGCACATCCTATTTTGGAGAAGACTAAATTTTCTGCAAGGAGCTTATCGTCTTATGCAAAATTGTTCTTCTCAGTATATGATAGCTGCTATTAAAAGAATTGTTATTCTGGCAATTTTACATAAGGATTTGTTACAGCTAACCGTATTTTCTTTGTAGCAAAATCAAAAACAAAGAAAACTATGAAATCATTTCACATAGACTTATAAAGCTTCTGCGACGAGTGCTTAACATAAGTTATTAAATTATGAATCGTAAGTGCGTCACATCTTGCCACTGATATGCATTTATGACACCAAAATCGAGATTTGTAATGAGGGTTGTGCAAAATTGCACATCACATACCTCTGCACTGGCGCGCTTTACTGTTTCATTTCCGCGACTGCTGCCGCTCCTTTTTTGATCCCTCTCAACAACTGCTTTCTAATTATCAATTTTGTTTACTTGACGCGTTTCCCCTAAGGGAATTCACGCACTCTCTTCCTGCCGGTTTCTTATCGCTATATAGCAATTTCCGTTATTGCTTTGCTAACGAACACTAGACAAAAACAAGGCCATGTGAGCGTTGTTTGAAAAAACACATCTAACAACTAGCACTCAATTGCAACGACAAAAAGCACTATTTGCATCCTCGACCCTTTTTCAACACTATTTGCATCCTCGATCCCTCACGAACAATATTCCACTTCATTACTGCCGTAAGCCCTTCATCAGCCACGCTCGTATAGTACTTGTCTTTTGTTCGCCATATTCAGGTGCTTTTGCGTTTGCTCTTCTGTTGCTTTAAAATGCATGTCTACTTCATCTAAACTGCGCTAAAAGGGACAATCTTTTCTACATTCCGTATTTTCATTTCAATAACAAATTTCATTGTTCTTTCCTAATTTCTCGTCCATTTAATCATTTTAAACATGAGCGCATCAGATAGACAATTTGTGACGCATTTAATAATCATATTTAAATAAAGAAACTTGAACAGCTCACCGGTAAAAGGCAAAAAATTCCGCATAAAAGATAATTTAGGTCATATTTTCAACTTGGGATTCACTATTAAAAAATATTATTTGCTAAAACAAAAATTCTCGACAAAAAATCACTTGCTGAAAACGAATCCTTCTATAAAAACAGCAACATACTATAACGGAACATTTCGACTTTAACAATGCGTCAATCATCACCACTACGGGTCTTTCCGTACAAATAACTGCAAGGACCATTACATACAAGCATCGCCTTACTGCTCACCAAGAAAGGGCTGCACAGGCTCAGTGTGGTACAACGAAGTTGTAATGTTCGCCAACTGCGCCTCATACTGCGCATTTTCTTTACAATGATAACGGAAGCATCGGTTATGTGCTGCTAAATACAACAGCACATTAACTGCAAATACCCAAAAATCTCGGTAAGATACATTTAGCCTAAAGAGCGTAGCTTACTCTAACCTCTATTCACCACTTTACCGTCATATTTCTTGAGTTTAGGAAGCATGTTTTCTTACCATTCGACCATACAGCGTCCAGCTCGTCAGCAAAAGTGCCACAAACAGAGTTTACGAAGTGCACTTGGCCAATTTTAAAGGATCACTGTAGCTGAAACTAGCCAAATGACAATCACACTAACAAAGCAATGCGTTCCAAGTGAACTTCGCAACTAAATCATATCCGAAATCCCTAAATAAAGCAAAAAAATCTGATAACAATGCCCACTGTCGAAAATTTTCAGAACTCTCCGATCTGAATAAAACAACGTGAACCAAATCAAAACAACAAAAAAGGCAAAAAAATCTTGCATGTTAAAGGATAATCTGATTTTTGTAGCTCGAGTTGAGCTCCTTGTAAGGCAAAACGATTGAATTAAGAATAACGGTCTCGGGTGGAACATGAACATCGGAACCGAGAATCGTTAAAGACGGATTGAGACGACCGTCGATGTTGAACAGCGGTTTGTTGTCCAGTTTGGCGAAAGGGATATTGGGATTCGGAGAAATGGGAGTACCTTCGACCCTCGCCCATGCGCCTACCACACTGCGCCAACCGATCACCGAATGCAGGACACAAGCGTGTTCGTTGATGACCGCCTCGCCCAACACTATGCTCTCGCGAACCCGCACGCCAGCACCCACGCGAGCTTTTGCACCTATGCTCACGTTTGGACCGATCTTCGCGGTGGGATCAACCTGAACACAAACTAATGCATGAGTTAAATTGGAGTTTAAAATACCTAAATCTTAAATCCAATCTTCGGTTACTTTACGCACCAATTAGCAGCGGGCAAAAACACACCCGTACTTCTCCCAATGTATCTTATTGTGTAGGTACAAGAAAACAGAACATATCTCGGCATGGTATACAACTGAGCCCACAGGGCATAAGTGAGGGGGAAAGGCGATTCGAAGTAACGAATCTTCCCTCTTCCTCGCCTCTTTTTGGTACTTGGACGAGTTCAGAAAACAGAGAAAACATTTACAGCGTATTCACCCTATTGGTCGCCATCGTAGGACATCCATTCCACAACACTACCACCAACCACATTTCATTGCGTTTGTCTCTTAAGTGCGAACAATGTATAATCGAGAAATAAAAATTCCAACTAAAAACACAGCCATCACACATACAGTGCGAGACTACCACACAGTTGCACCATACGGACAACGAGCAACTTCACGCCACAGCTCCCTTCTATCAGGAAAAAATGAAAAGAAAAAAAACAAAACTTTTAAATCAAAGCAACCACTACCGAAATATCGTTTTGCATAATTCAACCAGCCTGGTTCACTTCACTCCTCTCAAACCAAATATGCTGAATGGCTTGTCTGCGTTAGGATATTCTTCAGACAATGAACAATACAGAGCCTAAACAAAACTAAGCAAGAAAAGTTACGCATCCAAAAAGATGTTGATCGAGTACAATGCCATATGGACGAGCGTTTAGCATTCCTACATTTCGCTGATCCCAATCAAAAGTATTTGCCTTCCACTGAGGCAATAACATCAGCTGCGACTCATATTTTGCCTAGCCACAGCCCATCCAAAGGCAGCCTAAGCTACTTTAAGCAAACGCCCATCAGCCTAGGCAGCCCTCTATCTCCCCCTCTTCCGCTGCTCCGTCGGGAATTCTAAGTAAAACCTTACAAACGATCGAACTGCATTAGCAATTTCCTTCAGTTAAAAAGATACCGCTGCCTCACTTGTGAAATAATGTCACCACTGCGAATTTAGCTTCGCTAGCATGTCAGAGACATCATGTGTTAGACAGTCACTTGGTCTGCCATCTCGCTACGTATCTTTCTCCTCTCATGCCGTGGTGTAAGCGGGCGTAGGTCTTGAAAAGAATACTGGATGAGTTATGATACGGAGAAGACAGCAAAAAATTCAACAGTAGACAACCTCGGCAGTGGGATCAATGAACACATCACCAATAATGTGCGCTCCATTGCGACACAGCCGAGGAGAGTCGCTGCACCGATATAAACGCAAGTAGTGACGGTTAGCATACAACACTGCGCTGCAACATACTTCCCTCTGACCCAACCACACAAAGCAGTAAGTGCTTTTAGTTCAGTGCAATGAACACGACTACTCCAATAACGCAACAGCACTCATAGCCTTGCCGGTATTTTGAAAATTTGAAAATTTGAAAATTCGCTGGCATAGTACACCTTGCCAGCTGTACTATGCCAGCGAAAAATTTGAAAAACTGAGGTTCTATGAGATTCCGAAACCCCAACAGGAATCAAGTGCATTCCTTGCTGCTAGCAAAGATGCCAGACGGGCTCATTCAAAACAATTCAGCAAAAGCACTAAACAGTCCGATAAAACTACTTCTACTCTGTATAGATTGATAAGGTCCTACCCCTTCTCGGCTCCGAAGTTAGTGGTTGCAATAGAAATACTTAGAAGGCAAATGTCTTCGTTTCGCTGACGCAGTACTTGAATAAATTAACTGCTTACCCAAACCAATATATTGAAAAAAATGAAAAAAAAACTTAGCTACATATTTAAACAAATAATTAAATGAAAAGCTAAAAAATAATAAATTAATAACACGCTTTAGCAAAGAAATAAGTGAATTAAAGAACTGAATAAACGGAAAAGTAAATATAATAGATGAATCAATATGTTGAAAAAATTCGCCACGCTGGAAATTCGGGTCGAGCTTAGCAGACGCCGCAGACATCTCCAGCCCCCTCCACCAATCTGGGTAGGAAAATCGCTTCACCAATGAAGGTGTAAATGAACTGAGATTAAATTAGTATTTAAATCAAGAATCGTAACCGTGTACCTCTCTATTTCCCATTCTACTCTATGGGAAAGTGTCAATTATAAATCACTCCCTCATGGAACTGCACAGGCTGACTAGGCTAAATATAAAAATCAACCATCAGGAAAGCGACTTGTAAAAAACTAACGCGGCCGTTTTTGTTTGACTCCACCACCGCGTGGTATGCAGTGCAAATAACGTAGATTCAGCTGCCATTTGTGGGAATATCTCCGTTTCGAACCACACCTGCAAATACATTATATAAAAGATAGCAAACAACCAATTGGTCTAGCACTGAAGTTCCCTTTTAAACATTCGCCAGTTACATTAGAAATGTTTTAGCTGCATTTATACAACTGCATTATTACTGGATGTGGTTTGCAAGCTCAAAGCAAAACGCCTGAATTATATCGGCAAAAAAAGGGCTCTGAAAGAAGGCCCGAACATTCTTCATTAGGGTCTCTCTCATGGGAAACTGTTGCCAAAAACACTCGCACGAGAAGACGAGCAGCACTTCAATCACGGCTTCCTTCAACGACGATTGAGGGAAGCAAGCTCCGTATGCACTGACTTCTGCTCCTTGGCGACGTGCCCTGCTATAGCGTGGTGCCCAAACCGTAGGCTAAGCAATAAACATGATTAATTCATTGGGACGTTCGTCTTATGGCCGTCAAATGCTGCACACGTCGCCAAACACTCGCCGGTGATAGCAGTAGTGTCAACGCGCTGCATTCTGCCTCGAGCACCAGTGATTTTGATTCGCCTAACCAGTAACAGCGGCGGTGGGTAGTACGCCACACGCAGTCTTTTAGCCAGCTGAACGGTGCGTGAGTATGTCAAGAATTCGCGTTTGAACTCATTCGCTGAACGTGATTTGTTCCCGATAAAAAACCGAATCAAATTGGCTCAAAAAGCCAAACACTCCTGAGCGTAACTAAAACGTTACATCAACAAAATGAGACTTTTCATTATGAAAGAAAAAAACTGCGAAAAAACTTGTTTAACGCAACTGGAGGGGGGATAATAAGGGATAGAGTTACCTGACGTGATTCGGAATCAGCCCGTACTGTGGCGATTTCATCGATTACTTGCATACGCAGAAGATAGACACCACACGAAATATGCTGAGAAACAAACGTTGTTGGCTTGTCCACATAGTGAAGCACCTGAAAAAAACGCATTCACCTCACTGCTCGTCTACCGAATGCGCTCGTGCCGCACGATAATTTGACCAAGACGAATCCGAAATACTTTTCGGCGGCAAAAATCAGCAACTGCAGCGAGACCGAACGCAGTCTGCTTTCCTCCTAGGTATTTCACAAACTAGATTATCGCTTCTCAAAGATTTTAAATTTTACTGATTTTCAAAGTACGGAAATTTTAATTACTCTAAAAACGAAATCTAATCCATCACCACGCAAAGTACAAGCTAGTAATTACAACTTCATTATGCGTTATCACACATAACGCTTCCACTCCAGTCTGAATGCTAACTTTGCGATAGGTGCATTTATTGAACTATTTTTAAAAACCACTCTATAAAGTTTTAGCAAAACACTCCCAGATTTCTGTGCGATCGTACTATGTGTACAATATGCACCCCACTTCCCCACAATTTGTAGACTTGACCGCCACATCAACATTCAACTGCATCGGTTTTGTAATATTATTTTTTCCCTCCTTCCTCTGTTTTCGCACTCTTTATACGAAGCAGATTGCAACGCCATCCAAAAACCCGACTGCGAGGTGCAGCTCCCATCTCCTTCGTGATCTCAAGCATATTAACTGCAATACTACGAAGCCCGCAAAACTGCGCCTTCATCTAAAACTTTATTGATGACTTTTTCAAGCTTCAACATTTTCTAACACCTTCTTGCAACTTCCCTTCCCTCATTCGCTCGGCGAAAGTTGCTCAATTAAACAACCACCTGATCACGTCAACAGTTTCAATAACAAATTAGTGCTTTTGCTGCTGACAGCGAATAAAGCAACGGTTAAACAATGATGCATTAGGAGGCCCCTCCAACAGTAGGCAAGAGGCGTGCATGCTAGAGGTCCCATTAGTAGCAAAAATCGAAGCGACGTGTTGAAAATTGTGTTCAGGCTCAGTGGACCAGCACGCTGCTTGAAATTTCTGTAAACTATGATAAAACGCAAATGGCACGAAAAAATATTTGCCCACGCTCAATACGTGAAATTTCAGTAAACAAAATGTCAGTAAACTAACTAACTACATGTTAGCAGAAAGTCAAAAAAAGGTATTGCGGGATCGAAGCTTTCAGAATATTGAACACTTCCACTTGTATCAAATCCCTCAAAAGTGAATCAAAAGAATGTAGATATTATACCAGAATGGACAATTCCGCCACCTCAAGAAGCGAACGTTCGGTCGGATTTTTCTTTATGAGTTCATTTCATTTTGGCCTCTACCAGCATTTAATACATGAAGCTCGAACGGCGATCAATGAAAAAAGCAAACAAATGGAGGTAATACCTTTCCATTCGAATCGATTACAACCGAGCCGAAATTGACTGATTGGTCACGAGTGGCTTCTGTGGTGAGCAGCAAGCAGTGTGCTTCCGGTTTCTTCTTTAGCTCGTCAACCATTTCCGAAACTGGCAAATCACCGCATACGTCCGCGTTGAGAACAAAGATGCCGCTCGGGTTACCTTCCAAAATTATCGAGCGAAAATGATCAAGTCCTCCCGCCGTCCCCAGTGCCTCTGGCTCCTCCAGGTACCTAATGAATAACTGGCTGATTGCTGCTTGCACCAGACACCGGATCTCGCTCAATTCCCAACGGTAACCACTCACAGAATCAACAAAACAAGGAAAATGAAAAAAGCTTAAATGAACTGACGACGAACAGAAGCGGATAAAATTTTATGATCTTACAGTGCTGTCTTTATGCCTGTTTTCAAATTTGTTTTCTTAAACGTTATGTTCGCCACGATTTTTACAGCACACACGTTTTTTATAAATTTACACTCCCTACGTTTCATTCGAAATCTTGGAATGTTAGTTCGTTTATTCAACAACAAACGCTTTGTCCGAGCAAAGAATGGGATGTGCTCATAGATGAATCGCAGGTATAGATGTGAGTGCTCTTTACTTTATAAACGAATATAAAATTCTCCTCTGCAAAGTCCGGTTCCGCTACTTCAACGTAGTGCAGAGGTGATAACAGATCGGGAGGGCTATGCCAGCGGAGCTTTATGCTCTGGCAGGTCCAACCAAGCTGGACAGGCTTCCCGTGGGCTCCAGGGTGACGATGATGGTATCTAATTCCCAAGGACCAACCCGGCTAAAGCGGAACGGTGAACCACCGCGGCTAAACAGCACAAGGACTAGTAACCCGGAAGCAACTGCCGCAGAGGTAAAAAAAGGCCTGCCCGTCTAGACAGTGGGATGGCGTCACAATCGCTAAAACAATGCAAAACCATGGGCCTCAGTACCCTGCAGGATAATCGAATCGTCCTCAGACGGCGGGGCGAGATCCGAAAGTCCAGAGGTTGCTAAGAATCTCAGGCTCGAATGGGCCGTCAATACACCGGAAACAAACCCTAGCCATATGTACCTACAACTGCAGGTCATTGGCAAGGAGGACCGAACTGACCCACCTAATGGAGGAGAAGAAGCGAATAAAATGTGATGTGCTAGGACTCTGCGAAACACGCCGGAAGGAAGAACTAAACGCGAGGTGGGAAGATGGCAACGCCGTGAGACTGGGGAAAAGAGCCGGTATTAGAACAGTCGGTGGGATGGGGTTCATCATAGGCAAGGAATGGGCTGACAAAGTCGTCTCGTGCAACGTAACATCATCACGAATAGGTGTTCTGAACGTTCAGATATCTGGAAAGGCCACCCTCAAGTCATCCAGACCTACGCCTCAACAAGTACAAGTGACGACGATGAAATCGAAGAATTCTACCGAGAGCTAGAGGCAGCTCTAGCCAACCAAGCTGGACAGGCTTCCCGTGGGCTCCAGGGTGACGATGATGGTATCTAATTCCCAAGGACCAACCCGGCTAAAGCGGAACGGTGAACCACCGCGGCTAAACAGCACAAGGACTAGTAACCCGGAAGCAACTGCCGCAGAGGTAAAAAAAGGCCTGCCCGTCTAGACAGTGGGATGGCGTCACAATCGCTAAAACAATGCAAAACCATGGGCCTCAGTACCCTGCAGGATAATCGAATCGTCCTCAGACGGCGGGGCGAGATCCGAAAGTCCAGAGGTTGCTAAGAATCTCAGGCTCGAATGGGCCGTCAATACACCGGAAACAAACCCTAGCCATATGTACCTACAACTGCAGGTCATTGGCAAGGAGGACCGAACTGACACATTGGAAACAGCCCTTTCAGGAAGCAATTATCAAAAATGTGGAGCTGGATAGCTCCGAATGCTCACTACCGAAACGAGATCGATTACATCCTGATCGACAGAAGACGTTTACTCCAAGACAACCATTCAATACCGGCAGCGACCACCGCTTAGTACGAGCAAAGATCGTTATCGAAAGCAAGAGAGAGAGAAGGCACTGCACATTTCATTAAAAACCCAACGCACAAAGGCCTTTGACGAGGTGGTATTAAAAGATGCCATCGAGACAGAGAACTGGAATCAGTTTGAAGAGATCGACAAAGAATACGACTCGCTAATCCAAAAAGAAAGGCATGCTTTGCGCAGACAGAAGTCGATCGTCGGCAAAATAAAGAAGAAAGGATCTCTCAGGAAACGAAGAGAATGATGGAAAGAAGGAAAAACATGGAAAGAAACGAAAGGACAGTAGTCGAGTATTCCATTCTATGCAAAGCCATCAGGTAGCGTTTGAAGGGAGATCTCGAAAACTTCAAAATCAGAAAACTGCTGAGAGTCGCGGAGGAAAGAAAAAGCATGAAGAGATGCCGACGAGAACTGGCACAGTACAGAAGGGAGGTGACTGCGTTAAAAACCGAGGATGGCCGGACGGTGACCAACAAAAAGGAGATGAAGGAGGTCTGCAAAACCTTCTACACCAATCTTTTCAAGTCATCGCTACTGCTTATCCCCTCAACACCACTGATAGCGGAAGAAGTGCCATCAATAACGATTAGTGAGATCGAAAATACTCTTCACCTGACCAAAAGCGACAAAGCTGCAGGAAAAGATGGTGTAACATCGGAAATGATAAAGAGCGCAGGGGTAGCTTTTTGGAAAGCCCTCGCAAAAAGATTCAACAAATATCTCAAGGAGTGCGATGGGTTTTAGAAAAATCCAAAAAAAAAAAGATGAAGAGTATAGGAGACGTACGAAGCAAAGAATGAAACTTGGGAACAACATGGCTGTTAGTGGACAAATAAGAAAAACCTAGTTATGATAACGAGTAACACTTCGAAAGTCTAACCTTAGACAGTTGCTCAATGTGATGTTCGATAAGCGGAACGCCAGCAATCGGAAACAACGGTTTTGGGAGTTGTAGTGAGAGCGGGCGGAAGCGAGTTCCTGAACAATAATCAAACGCGGAGTGGACATCTCGAGATGACTGCAGCGACAAGCAGAACTGGCAAGAGAAGGAAGAAAGCGTAGAGGCAAAGCAGCGCTAAACTGGCCACCAACATACCTTTCTGCGCACCGCCGACCAGCACTACAGCTTTCAAGGACATCTTTGAGCGCAAACCGTTCGTTCACTGACCTCGCCAGTTGTCCGTCCTTTCAGCACCACCTAACCTACAAAAAACGCTCTCCCATGAACTCTCTAATTATGCTACTCGCCTCTTGCATACCAACAGTGCACCAAGCGAATTGTGGAACACCGTAAAACTGAACATAACTAATAACAACTGCGAAAAAAAAAAACGATTAAAAGACGCCATCTTTGCGGACTGAATGAATCGATTAAATTATCGCTCTGTTGTTGGAACACAGAAATGTGTAAACATCGTTTCGATTCGTTATTTCCGCTGGCTTTGAACGCCTCTGTGAAAATCAAAAACAACACATACAAAGAGCTCAATCAAAAATTTTAAACGCTCACTGCGTTTCTACGACTTCGTTATCGAACCACAAAGACGTTTCCCGATTCCGTGAACTCCTACTTTTCTTTTTCATTTTTGCAGCAAAATTCTCCATGCAAAACTATTTCTTTACCCCCCCCCCCCCCAAAAAATGGAAAAAAAAATAACGAGCTATTTAAAGTTAGTGAAACCTTATGTGGCCGTTGACTTCATAAACGGAGAAGAACTGTGAAAACAGTTTATAGATGAAGACTCAACCAACTGCTAAATACAAAAATTGCTTGGAAAACTTTTCATGCAAGTTCAACCGGAAAATTCTCTTGTGGGACTTCAAGTAAGTTCTGATAACGTGTACACAAATAATTTCAAGATACCTTTTCGAAGAAAAACTGCCGAACTCCAACAGCAATTTTAAAAAAATTTTCTTGCGCCCAAATTTCAATTATGAATTCGATGATCGCATGAGAAAGAGGAGATAAGCTCCGTAAATAAGCATAAGCCGGATGCGAGCATCTGAACACCTATCCGGTTGATGTTATGTTTGTTTCTGGCGACAGCAATTTTAAAATAGACGAAATTTTTTTGTGCCTAAATCTTATTTCAGTTGAAGTTTTTAAAAAAAAGTTCATATAATATTCTGGCTAAACTGAGGATGAACTCGACGTGTCTGCAAGGAAGTAATGAATTCGGAAAGCTGTAAAAATTACGTAGCAAAGTGTGCCGTATGTGATCAGCGAAAATAAAACTTAGCCGCAAAAAAAATTTTTAGCTGCTAAAAATATATCGATGAAAAAAAGAGATATCTACGAAAAATGCGTTAGCCCCATTGATTCCAGACGATACTTTCGTATTCGAGATGACTCAGACAATTAGATACGATTCGGCATCAAAAATGCATGCGCCTCGATCAAGATTATTACTCTCGAAAATCTGCAAATTTTCAATGTGCGAAGCAATTCTGAATGTCGAAAAGGACGCAAAAGAGGCGAGCAGTTTGGTCTCACCGGTAAGACAACCGTGACGAGAAAACGACTGTCACGAAAGCAAAAAACAACCGCTAAAATGCATTCAATTAATTGTCTCAAATCGAACTTTAGCATCACTATCATTGGAAAGCGGCAATCAAGCAATGGTAGCATGCTCAAAATGCCAGCAGCTGATGCGTGCGTTTTTTTTTTGTGCGATATCGTCGTAATTACTTTGCCACCCCCCAGATCAGGAGGTCTAATTCCACAAAGGAAACAGCTTGGTAGGGTGGCAGCATTCCAATTTTTTCTTTGAAATGACTCAGCGCGTTAATACAGTGGATTGATTTTTATGGTAAGAAACAACAAGAGGAAAGCCTAACCTTTCCCACTTAGAAATAGGCTTAGTCAGCGTGACGTTTACTTTATTCCAGCCTGCTCGCAAAAAAAAAAATGGCTCCACGGACGGTTACCTAAAATGGACCAATTTCCAAACATCAAATTCACTGCTACCACCACCCTTTAGCCTGCTCACAAAAACGTAACTTTAACCCGCTAACCCTTCAGCCTTTGTCACATCTAACGTCAAAAGCAAAAACCACAGTAGCGACTCGGCCACGTATCTTGGCGCTCCTCCAACAACCGTTTAAAAGTACACTTTTGTAGATTTTCCCATAGAATAACAGCTTAATAGCATAACACGTCAACAATTTGATCGCCGTCATTTCGTGTAGTGAAAGAAATATGCGCATTAGTCTCGACTTGACTCCGATATGCAAGTTTTGGCCAAGTGTAGCTTGATGCGAAGTCACGTACTGAATCTGCGTGGGTGTCCTGTGTGTGAGTATGTAAAGTAGTGAGCCTTGAAAAGTGCTCGAATCGAAAGCGTGGGCGTTTACTACATTCATCAAATGGTGGAGCTATATTATTATTAGCTGATACTCGCCTCTGCGAGAGTATTGGTGGAGTGGCAGTTTTCATCAACAAAGCAGGCCGAGAACATTTCGCGTCTACGCAACTCTTGATAGCGTCTTCAGTAGCGTCGCGCTTTCCCTTCACTTCCTGCCGCTGCCTCTGAGCAAGGGAACATGTAGGATTGGAGACATCGCTGATCCCCTCAGGGTTCTCCCTTTAATTACCGCCTTCGAAAACTGGGTACCTTGCCGATATGCCTACCCCTTCGTTCTTCCAACGGTTTCCTTGCCACTACAACGTGGCTGATTTCTGCGAGCACTGATCTAGTAATTCAGGAATTTGATGCTACGCGCATACATGTACGCCTTTATAATCACTCGAGAGTTTGGGAGATTTGCTGTGGATTCCGTAGCATCATGCGAGACGTTGGTTGAAACTGTCTCTTCTCAAAAACCATTCCGTTCAGGAAAACGTTCGTGTTGTGGAACATGACCGTTTACATACGTGTGTGCGTTGCCGTTGATTGATTTGCACTTTCTTTGCACTTTAGTTGCACTTTGTCATTGACAGGTATTTCACAATGTTTCATCATAACAAGGCGGGCTTAACTTCTTCTTTAGCATCCACTCCTCTCCTTACTTCCTTGAGGCTGTGTATCCACCCACCTATCAGACCTGCCCTGTATTGTGATGCGTGTTTATCGTTAGTAAGCGTCTTATCTACTTCGCCTCGCGTCCAATACGCGGCAGACACAACAGTGGCGATCAGGATGAAAAAATCGGTGAAAGAAGCTCGACTACAAAAGACCGACAACGAGGATCTCAGGGTAATACTCGAAGCCCAGGAAGAACGACAGCAGCGGTTGGTCAAGGTTGCGTTGGAGGCGGCGAGTCAGTAGCAGCAGGCGCTGCTGGAACGAGTGGGGCAGATCTTTACCGCTATCGGGCCCACTGCTTTTCCCGCATCGGCTGCTGAGTTCATCACCAACTCGCTATCGACAAGACTGCCGGAGTTCATAGACGAACCAGGCAACGGCTGCAGGTTCGACGTATGGTTCAACCGGTATGAAGACGTCATTACTAAAGACGGTTCAGCGCTTGATTAGGCCGCAAGGGCACGCCTCATCGTCTCAGAGCTGGATGCAGCAGCTTACGCCCATCTCACCATCCACATCTTGCCAAAAAGAGCTTCCGAAATGTGCTTCGACGACATCGTCAAAACGCTGAAAGAGCTATTCGGACACAACACGCCAGTATTCGCCCGTCGCTACCCTATCTCCGAACTCAGCGCAACGGTGAATGTCTCAGTGGCTATACGGGATGGTCAGTCGACGACATGAAATGGCAGAGTTCGACGCCATCACTCTTGAACAGATGAAGTGCTTGGTGTGGATCTGTGGCCTCCACACCGCCGACGACGCTGATATTCGCACTCGTGCCCTACGGAAGATGGAGGACAAACCACAAGCGACACTCAGAGAGCTCAGTCTCGAGACCCAGCAGTTCCTGAATATCAAACAAGACGCGAAACTGCTGGGGAGTCCACCATCACTGCTTCAGCCAGAAGTCAATGCAGTCGCCACCAAAAAGAACCGTACACGAGACCCGCTCTCACCTTGCTTTCCATGTGGAGGATCACGTTGGGAGAGAGACTGCTACGTCGTCAACAAGACGTGCCACAATTGCAAATTCGTCGTTCACAGGAAGGGCTATTGCAAGAATTTCGCCAACAAGAAGCGAAATCTAAAGAAGCGCAGAACTACGAATAATGTCGTCGCTATCGCATCTAATGGAACAGACATCGCGCCAGTCAATCGCATTTGTCGGAAAGTTCAGATCAGTGGCTCCACAGTCCAAATGCGCCTTGACACTGGAGCCGAGGTCACCCTGCTAAGCATCAAAGACTGGATCAAGATCATTCGTCCGAAGTTTGTGAAGACCTCTTCCTTGGGGAGGAGGTCAGCAATGTTACGAATCACCAAAGGTCAAAAAAAGGAAACAAAAAAAATATATAACTGTTACAAAAGAACCGTTCTTCTTCCTATCCGCTTTGCCTGTCTCCGCCGTCGACCGTCGTCACCTCTGCTCCTCCAATAAGAGATCCACCTCCGGTATTGCTGCTGCCTGTGCCACTGCTGCGGCCGCTACCGTTCCAAAACCGCCACCGTCAACGAAACCATCACCGTCAACGAAACCACCACCGTCACCGAAACCATCACCGTCACCACAACCACCACCGTCACCGAAACCACCACGGTCACGTCTCCCGCGAGTCGCCTGGCCCAAATCCGGACAGCTGCCTCGCGTCCTCCGTAACACGTCTAATCCCAAATCACTCTCGACTGCTAGCACCTGCCAAGTGGGTGCACCAACGCAACGGTCGATACCGTGTCACACAACTCAAACTTGGGTAATTAAACCTTTAATTAAAATAAAGCACGCACAGTACACAATAACGCACGAAATCGATACTAAACCACACAACTTAACCAACGTACGAATCAGTGATAACGAAAACCGAACACTATATGGTAACCTACAAAGCATGACGATACTCCAGAACCGATACTAAACGACAGAACTCAAACTAACGAAAACCAGTAACAACATAAAAACTAACACGACTTAATAACCTACAACGTACAATGATACACCAAAAGACGACAATAATCAACGCTACTTAACTGACGAACCCATGATAACGTAAAAATCAACACCATACGCTATCTAACAAAAGCCACAAATAAATCCCGTCCTATTAAAGCAAACACGACAAAGCCCTCGCTCGTGACTCAGACTATCCCAAATGAACCAAACACAACATTCCGTGGTGCGGATAACGTATCCAGAACAAGCGCCCACCGACCCTCGCGCCCAGACGACAACATAAACAGGACATCTCTGAGGTCAAGGGGCTCGGTATTTATGGACGATGATGGATCAAGAGAAACAGACAAACGAAGAGTGTCACGAGCGAGGCAACCGGGAGACACCAAAGAAAAATACAAACCGAAGAATATCAATGGTGAGACGATTGCGAGACACTAAAGAAACATACAAAAACGCGGAATAACCTTGGTGAGGCGACATGAGATAAGCGAATCGAAAACAGTCGCACCACTAAAAGATCGAAAGATTTTTGAAATTAAACGTCACCTCAAGGCAATATCGATCTGTTTTACAATCCCCTGTCGCCTTACAACACCCTATATCGCCCCGCAACAGATGCACACCTGCACCCCTCAAACTTCCTTCCCAAGTAAACACTCGACTTTCGGGTGCTTACACAAGTCTCTGGGAACGAAACTGAGTCACACCTAGCCCTAATGTTTTCAATTAACATTCCAGAAAGTTCGTGTAAAAACTCAACATCTTCCTCGTCTCGCGACGGTAGTCGCGACAAAGTTACTTCCAACACTTGTCAAGCTGAAGTCAGCCAACAACGAGGATATCAAAGTTCGTGGAAATTCCGAATGCGACTGCAGCATCGGCGGGCACAAAAGAAGAAGAAACCGCCACATTGCGGATACTCAGTCGCTACTTGGCCTCGACTGGGTAGCCTAGAATGAGCCTCTATCCCGATGCGTCACAGAAGGCACCATCTGCAAGGTCTCTGCCACAGCAACTGCGAAGGACCCGAACAAAGCCGGCTTCAACTCACGGCCAAAATTGACCGCTCCATAGAATCAGGTGGACATTGACTTCGCAGGACCTATAGACGGAACCTATTACCTCGTCATCGTGGACGCATATTCGAAATGGCCCGAAATCGTCCACATGAACTCCTTTTCCACGTCTGCAGCTACCAGCGCCTTGAAGAAGATTTTCGTCCAGTTCGGAAATCCGCAAACACTGGTCAGAGACAACGGCACGCAGTTTACGTCAACACTGTTCAAGGAATTCTGCCGTGCCCGCGGATCAACTCATTGCCCATCAGGACCGGATCGAGTGTTGCCTGCCGAAAACTTCTTGGGACGCCGACTGCTTACAGATTTTGAACTGATGATGCCAATTGCCGACAGTCCAGTAAGGCCACTTGACAGCAAGATGGAAAAACAGTCACCATGGCGCAAGACGCCGTCACTTCGAGGTCGGTGACGCCATCTCTGCCTAGGACTATCGTGGACCAAGAAGCTCGTGGATGTCCGGCACCACTGTACGCAAAACTAGCAACGCGACTTACACTGTGCGTTGCGGAAAACTCCTTTGGATCAGCCAGTTGAGAACGCGCAAGAGCACGCCCAGTTCAGTTACTCTAAATCAGTTGCTGGACGTATTCGACCTACCACTCTTCAAATCCGAGGCCGGAACGACCAATCCAACACCAGCGTCACCTCCGCCGGTGACCAATCTCCGTCGATCAAAACGTATGCGTCACGCTCCACGACGACTTCACGTGGATCCCACGAAGAAAATATATCGCTCCTAACTCGAAAGGGGAGGTGTTGTGGAACATGACAGTTTGCATACGTATGTACGTTGCTGTTGATTGGTTTGCACTTTCTTTGCACTTTAGTTGCACTTTGTCATTGACAGGTATTTCACAATGTTTCATCATAACAAGGCGGGCTTAACTTCTTCTTTAGCATCCACTTCCCTTCCCAGTTCCTTAAGTCACTGCATCCACCTACCTGTCAGATCGGCTCACCGTTGGCCATATGAGGAGCACTGTAATACACTGAGTTGCTGTCCTGTATTGTGCCGTGTGCTTGTCGTCAGTAAACGTTTATCAACCTCGCCTCGCGTCCACTACTCGGCGAACGCAAAAGTTCCTGTGTTGAAATCCTTCAACATCCGAAAAGCGCTTCCGCGTCCAGAATTCCCAGCTCCGCAAACGAGGACAGACCAATTTCCCTTCCCCTTGCTTATCATTTCAAGCACCAGTAACCTAACTACCCTGAAGTGAAGATTATGCCTTAATTTCGATCCATTTTGCTCCCTTTTGATATATGTAGCGGAGCGAACGTTCGGCGTTCGTTAATGCCATGAGTGGCCAACGTTAGGCACGAATGGCGCATTCAATTGCTTTGCGTAAAGGTGTTTTCGATTTGTGATGAAAATCGAGTAACGGTTGTGCGACAAAGTATGAACGATTTGCTGTACATCTTAGAAAACTTAAATCTGTGGAGAAGTGCACTGAATTGTTGATGAAATGAAACATCATTTTAAAAGCGAGACTGCTCAGTATAATGTAGTCACATATGCACGGCAGTGTGGACACAGTTGTGCGATCGCCTTCCTTTTATGAGCGAACAGTTGTCGTTGCACATAAAAAACTCTCTGCCCGTTAAGTGGTAACATGAACTGTAAAGTTAGAAACGGAGAAAAGTTGCGGTATGCCTAGGTTTCTTCTTTCAGAGTAATGCCCGAAGCAGACGGAAAGGTCTTAATTGCCGAAGTGCTTAGATCACGTGAGTTGATTCGCAGACCAGGGAGAAGCGGGTGTTTGAAGCTGCTTGCTGGTGGGTGGCTCATTTATACAAGAATGAATATAAGGATTCCTCCTGTATCGTTTAGGTGGTATAAACGTCATTTGACGAATTCATCTGTTTACTATCGGTCATCTTTCATGGTTGTATAAAACTTGTTTGCTAGTCAAGATATTAACCGAGCACCAATAAAATAACCCGAACTGAATTCGATAAAGAGAGTGAAAAGTTCATTTGAGAATAATACTTCGCATTTGCATTGAACTGAAATGAATTGTTTTGTTTTTGTTTTGTTTTTCTTTTCTTTTTTTCTTTGTTTTGTTTTTTCGTTTGTTTGTTTGTTTGTTTGTTTGTTTGTTTATTTGTCCTGCATGTTACGCATTTAACGCGCTTCTTGATTTCACTAGAAATAGCACTGAGTGAGCGCTTGAACATTATCACGTAGAACACAAAAAAGGTGTAAATCAAATTCGGATGCGAAAACGATTGGAAGAAACATCAGGACAGAAGAAAAGCAAGGCGTGGAATGCGGTTTAAGAATGTCAAGAGTGAAAATGTAAGATCGTTTCGGAACTGCTGAATGCATAAATAGACGTTTTATTAAGGGATGATCAACTATACCGCATCGGCTTTTTTTTACCAGCATGATGTTGTCGTTGAATTTCCGATTGCTCAACCAACAGCTGCTACATGGAACTACTAAATTCTCAGCATAGCAGCATAATCGTGCAATGGAATATAAAACCGATTGCCAAAAGTTGTGTCCTTCTTTGCACAGTTATATTCGTCACATGTACCCCGGTTGGTCGCTTTTTCTTAGCTGAACGATCTCTCATCCCATACTGCATCCGAAGCACAATAATTCGCTAAAATACCATTAAAAAACGATGAGATTTAATCTGTGTGCAATCTCACCTTCATGTTGAGCCTCACCAATTCCCCTTGCAACCCTCCGCTTTCTGGTGATGAGAGTTCGCGTCGGTCGCCTAGCCGGCTAGAATATAGTCTGGCTGGCTGTCAAGTTAAGTCAAAGTCGGACGTGTTTCTTCATGCAGTCTTGTTAATTCCAGTCCTCTCTCGGACTTACCTCCTTCTGGGCATGCGGTTGTTGGCCCTCTTTGACGGATCGAAATGTTTCAGTCCTCCGAGGTTTAAATTCTGGAACTTATACGGCCAAATGAACAGATATTTGACCGATTTTATTCGTGATTAGTTTTCCGAGACAATGAATGTTATCAGGATAGAATAAAACGTTCATTCTTTGTTTGCTTATGATGGAAGTCTGGAGTCTACAGAAAACTTGGAAATACGAGTCATGAGTTACTGAACTAATTTGTCGAACTAATTTTTGAAGAAATTTTTGCGAATTGATCTAATAAGAAAGGGAAAACAAATTCGTATAAACTACATGACGCGGAATGAAATCCCGAGACGATACAATGCTTACACGTTTTAAGATAGTAGGTAGAAGGGTGGAAAGAGAGAGAGAGAAGGGGGGGGGGGGGGGGGGAGGGGG
>JPKZ01000597.1:87095-111166 GCA_000803305.1 Toxocara canis
GGAGGGGAGGGGGGAGGGAAAGGGAGGGGGGGGGGGGGGGGGGGGGGGGGAGGAAGGAAGGAGGTGTTCAGATTGGAGTCTGTGTTGAGATTTAGGTTTTTTTCCAGCTCCATTGAATGACGTTTTCATCATGAGAATCTTTAGTATTCCATAATATTTATGAAGGGAGGACAGCGATGTTGCGAGACGGCAGTTATTTCGCCAGTGCTGAGGGCTGAATTTATTTGAGATAGAAGTTTTGCCGAGGGGGAGGTTCTGTTTGAGCAATGGAGTATATGAGGGCAGTCGGAATATCGAAAGTTCTTCAAAAGCTTTATGTAAAAAAAAAAAAACACTTCTGCGCTGAGAAACGATGTATTTTTCATTAGGTGCGTTCCTTTCGCATAGTTTTACTTCTTGCATCTGTTAGGCTAAAGTGATGAGCGCGTGCATGCAATCAGTCCCTTCCCATCCCCCTCTCTCTCCCCCTCCTCCACCTACGCCTCCTCCGATTTCCACATACGGTGCTGTGCGGTGATTTAGTACAGACTTTTAGTGGTTGTGGTTTGTAAGACAATTCCGTCAACCGAACGTAAATGCGATGACTAAGGGGCGGTGAAAACATCCCGTGTTTGTTCTGCTAGATGGATTCTAATTGGGTGAATGAAGAATAAGATCATTCGATCTTATTTAAGAACTCATAGAAAGACGAGCATTCTGACCAGATATAAGAGCACATTCGTATTTGTTTTTTATTCATCTCTAAATGTAATAGGGTCTATAAATTTTCAAAGAGAGCTTAAGAGACGTTTTCTTCCGAGGGAGGGAGGTGGAGGTATGTGAGGGTTAGTACAGCTATATTCGAGGCAATACGGTAAATGTTGGTCGTCAGTGATAACGGTTTGTTTTAAGCGTATTTGACACGTAACTTCGCTGCGAACTGATGGCACCATTAATGAAGAAGTGAAGCGAATGCTGATATGGTAGCATAGCAACCGAAAGTCGTCTATCATCAGTGGACAAACTGCTGAAGAAGAGTCGCTGCCATTAAGAAGCATTGATCGCAACAAAACGTTCCAGTGTGCGGCGTTGAGATTTTCTCTTTTTTTTTGACCGTTTCAATGGATCAGCCGAAACTACAAATTCCAAAAATTCCATCTAAGGATGCCAGTACAAACGGCATTGTAACCGAGAGGATACGATATCGAAAATTCTTGATCGTCGATCGGCTGGTGAGTTTACAGTTGCGTTGATGACACACATCTATCTTACTGGAGGCGTTGACCATAGCAACGCTTCTGGTAACTCATTGTGAGCGCTTCAGCTGCTCATTTCAACGATGCACAAAAGTAAACGAGCAGCATTTGCGCCGTTTGCTTCAAACCATCGCATAACGGTTGCACCAACTACGGTAATTTAAGATCGTTTATAGCGAAATCCATGACCACCTATTATCTCTCTATCCATGTGCATATTTTGAAATATTGCGCATGGCTTAACGCATTCTAATACCGATTGCTGACTAATACGCTGATGTTGAAAGTCAACAAGTAATTTGTTGCGAAAAATTTTTTGAAGATATCCTTTTGTTTGCATTCGATCGGTATAATTTTGTATACATGGGTCAGTGTGAGTTCACTCCGACATATGGTCGACATAACGTCTTCGGTCTCAGTTACATTATTCGCGGGCAAGTAGAGCAATCATTTCTGTAAATGAACTTCCTATCATTTTTCCATGCCTGTCTCATATGCGTTTTTTTTGTTGCGGATTTAAATTTGGAAGAACGCATCATGGAACAACTGTGTTTGCATGTTTATGAATGTGTATGCCTATGTTTTTTTCTGTGCATCTAATTAACTGGATTTGTGAACTTCTGCATCACTTCTAGCAATGTATTCCCAGAAAGTACCAATAGGTATTTCTGCATTGAATACTACTCTTTCGACTAAATACTAGCTCTTTGATGCAGCACCCATTTAGCTGGGCTATTTATAAATGAGAATTCCAAACTTTGGTAAAACGAGTACCAAACTCAAGCATCCTATGATAATGTGAGTATTTAAACGCCGCTTCAGAAAGTCGTTGACAAAAAATACTTGAACGATTCATCAGCACGTTTTGGAGCAAAAAGGAATTTCAGCAATGCTTTTGATCGCCTGGAATTGGTAAATTTTTCTAGATCATTAGCAGTATGTATGGATGACCAATCAATCACTACGACGAAATATGCCGATAAAGAACAACAAAGATCTTCTGTGCTATCTGAGGCGGTTTCCAATATCATAGAACACTTCTGGAGGATATCATCAAAAATTCGTTCATTTTCAGAAGCAAAGCCAACCCGGCACCATAGTAATGGGCATAAGGCCATCGGAGAATGGGACGCCGCCGGATGCATCTTCTCCTCCTAGGTTCGCATTTTATTGCAACAACTAATGGCATCTTCTGTTTTATGTTTCTGGTTTCTGGTGCTTTTTGACAAAGCGAGCCGTAAACTCGGCTGCTATTACTTAACTTTTTAAAAGCACTGAAGTGCACCCGTGATTTGTGATTTCAATTTAGGTTATTGGCTTCTAGACGAATTATGGGTGTGTTTTTTTCGGAAGCTTGCCTATGTCGAGAGGTAAAAGAGCAAAGCTGGTTTAGGAGCAGAGGTTTTTTCTGTCATGAAACGAAAAAATGGGTAGGAAACAATACATTCTGTTATTATGTGGACCGAATAGTAAAAAATCATGTTATATTAGCATCGTTTTCTAAAAATTATATTCGAAATAATTAGCATATATCTGTTACGGAAAATTTTGAAAAGAAAGCGATGGAGTTCCCACTGTTTTTATAATTGTAATGAAAAAGCGCGAATAGCAAGCAATAGGGTTACTGCTTCTGTCCTCTTTAACAAATACACCCTCTCTCCTGTTTTCTGAAATTTCTATAAAATTCTTTATTTCTTAAATTTTTAGTGAAAATATCTGCAAACAGACATTTCATTTGCATATTTCCCTCAAATTATTACAAACAGTTATTTGGTTTAGAGCAATTCAATAGATGTAAGGTAATCCTGAATCGCGCTTTCTGCACATCGATGGCACAGCGGAAGGTAGGGTGCCGGGAAGTTTCTGTTGCTGACTGGCAAATGATTGAAGACGCAAGTTCTAAACCTGCTGGTGGCAGCATCATAATGAAGAAGATGAATCTCAGCCAATTTGAACATGCATGCAACACAGTAGCAATCTTGCTGGTTGCCGCCGTATCAGTGAATAACGACTGTAGTTATTTAATGTTGTCTTCTGTTGTGTTGAATCTCTGGCAAAAAATGGTCCCCGTAATCGTAAATCCTTAAAGAAAAACCATGTGATAATGCAGGGAGATGCGTGTTTTGGTTGAAGAGGAGGACAGTCCACGTCCAACTGACGATATTCCCATCACGCATTTACCTCTCTCCAGTGGTCTTACTGAGCAATTGAACGCGGATCCTGACCGTGACGAGGATTGCCAGTCGAAGCTCTCATTTATTATGAAGGAGAAACTACATATGTTTGCAGGCGATATTCGACGTCGTACTTCTGAGGTTGGTTGCTAATTTCGTTAACCTCTGAAGTTGTCTTTTGAATCGCTATCTTTCCTCAGATCAGCCAAAATGAGATCGATCGTTCGCTGAAGTTGCGAAAAAAATATTGCGTTGCTATTGTTTCAACAATCACAAATGATGAGATCGTTCTCGATGTAAATGTACACATGATGCAGTGCTGTTCATGCAAGCGTTTTTTTCTCATTCAAATACTGCTTTTACGATGCGTCTCATATATCATAATCTAAGCTGACAGCTGTTTCACATTAACTGTACGATCTTGATAGTGACGAACAATTTCTTCATCCAGGTGAAGGACGAGATGGAGCGTGAAGTGACCCCAGACCTAGCGTCGTCAATGGGGGGTAGCGTGGCGCCGACCAGTCAACATCGGCCGAGTCTAATGTCCCTCATCGGACTTCAGGTATGTCTTTCAGAGTTTGAGATACGACACTTCAATATTTTGCTCAATAGATTACAAACTGTACTTTTAAGTTTTGTTAAAAACGATAAATTCTTGTTCTACATACTTATGCTCGTACGATAGTTTGGCCTGAAATTACTACTGGTTATCGAAATGGAAAACGCATATGTTCAATTTGAACAATTTTTGTGGCATCAGTATGAATTAAGTTATCTTGATTTACAGGTTTTTTCTCATCTTATTTTGTTATGATGGTGCCTAACTCGACTAAGCATTAAAACGTTCAGATCGCAATGCTCATGTCAGTCGCATTAGTTGTGGGATCTATGGAAGAGACGTTAGAAGAAAGCAACATTTGTGAAGAGCGGTATACTTAATTTATCGATAAGTGAAGTCTTACTTTTGCTGTAGTTACGCTTATTACTGTCCTATGTGAAATGGAACTAATTCACCAAATGACGAAAAAAGTTTGCTAGATATCGTAAACCCTTGAGTCAAAACCCGAGGATGTAGTATGCCAGCCTGCCTAAAGAAAGAGAAGTAAAATTGCAAGCGAGGCTGCATTCGAGGGTTCATGTGGAATTGCTGTCTCTAGAAGGAAGTTGATTTTAGCGATAGACTGTACTGAGGAAAGGGAGGAGGGTGGGGACTGAATTCAGGGGTTTGCGATAACCTGTCCTCTTTCATGCTTCTGCGTAATTGGTATCAGTTGCAGCGACCGGCAGCAGATGTTGCAGAAGCGACAGAATCCAACTCTTGCCTCCCTTCTTCTATCGATTCTCATAGTAAGTGTAATTCTCGCCCCACCTTGGGCCGATCATGAATCGAACCTTTCGTTATGAACAGCTGAAGATCTCATGAGTTTGTGAAGAGAACATATGAAAGAGAATTTACAAATTTTTGGAAGAGGTATGAGGCAGAAACGAAATTTGTAACTGCAAAAGCGATCGAACGCGAACCCGAATTTTTCAGCTATTGTTCCAGAATGCCGTCCCTTTCCTCTCCTCATTCCACATAGACTTCGGAAATCTCTCACTGCCTCAAGATCACAATTTCAGGCCGCAAATACCTCATATGGCTGAGTATTGTCGTGTCTGCGTTTCTTTACAATGCGTTTTGCATTCCGCTTCGAAGTACATATCCGTATCAGACAGAATCCAATTTGGTATACTGGCTTACGGCCGATTACCTTGCCGATGCGGTCTACGTTCTCGACCTCTTCGTTGTTAAACCACGATTGCGATTCATGAGGGGTGGCATTGTTGTGGTACGTTCAAGCGTAGTGCCTATATGTAGCAATCGCCCTATGGAGTTGTTTTGAAAAAAAAAAGAACGGTTTTTTTTCATAGTTATTGCACCTGGTGTGATTCACCGTCACATTCTTGACGCCAACAAAGCGTTGTTTGAGTGAGAGATGTTATGCTTATGTACTCAGCCTGCTTCTAGTTCAGCCAACTGAACTTTGCGCAAGATGTGGTGTTTTGGGTGATCGCCACCATACATGAGCTCGATGCATTGCTGTATATTAGGCTGTTTGTTTCGATATGCTATTCTTCGTGTAGTGAAACTTTTAGATAACGAGAAGCGTAATAGGCATTTCAGCAATCACAAATGTCTTGGCACCTTAAGAAAAAAAAACAGAACCAAACAGTATATAACAAAAACATTATGAATTTATCGATTCTTGATTGACAGTTCGATTAATTCGGATTTTATTCCGTTCAGATTTTAAATTGGCCGAAAATAAGACCAAAAATTAAATTGTAGAAGGAAAGAAAGGAAATGGTGAAGCACTATTTAATGAGTGTCGCGTTCAAACTTGATCTTCTATCTATAGCGCCTCTTGATTTGCTCTATATTTGGACAGGACCGATTGCTGCATGGCGAATTGTTCGGTTATGTAAGGTAATAATTTTTCCTTGGTTGCTTTCACTAACAATCTTCTACCTTTGCTCTGTAGTAAAGGTTTGCTTATCACTGAATATTATCGCACCAACTGATGTTTCGAACTTGAACTTGCGATTACATCAGTCTGTAGTTAAGAGGCCACTAGTTGCATTCACTGTTGAATTTAATAAATCTGCAAATTTTTTCAGATTTAAAATTATTATTTTTTTCATATTGCTGACAAGAAATTTTTCAAATTCCTTTTAAAAAATTCATGCATTAGGTTGGTTTACCATTTTACGAATGCGATAAATGAAATGCTTGAGATGCCTGGAAGCGACATTGAACTACTGAGTTATTTGTGTGGCCTCTTTCCACTGTTCTATTCGAAGTGGCCGCCTTTGGTCCTTCCAACGCAGTTTTTCTGGTTCAGACTTAGTCTTCTAAATTGAACCGCTGATTTCGCAGAATTAGAAATTCAAAAAATGTTTTAATAACGCATCATCATTTTTCTCTTGAGGAATTATTCTAACTTTTTCAGCTTTTATCGTTTTGGCAACTCTTCAACTTATTGGATAATTCGTTCTCCAATCCGTACATAATCAGGTAGGCATTACTGTTTACGCCTAACAGCTGCTCAGAACCTTTCTTTCTAAAATTTTCATTTGCACATTCTGGCATTCAAATTGCTTTTTCTCGAATAATAAAATGAAAAGAAATTGAAACATAGAACTTGAGAGAAGCGAGATTCTCGGGCAATGATTGCACAGTATGCCTAGTTCTTCTGTACACTGTATGTACAGTACACTTTTTTGCCTAGCGTAAATTTTGTCGAGCCTTTTTTTAGAATCACAAAAACTCTCGGATATATGATCTATATAATCCATTGTAACAGTTGTATATATTATATGCTAAGCGCATGGCAAGCTTTCGGTCAAATTGCTTACCGTATGAACAACAAATGGTACCTAAACAAATGGGTGTACAATAATCAAGGTATGCTTAATTGCTTTTCGAGATCAGTTTAAATTCTTTTTCTGATGTAGGGTTTGTTGCTTTTTAAAATGCTTTTGATATGTAGCGTCGAAGTAAGCGAAAATCCCGTTTTTAGCAAAACATCACAATGAAATTCCCCTATGAAGGGCTTTTAGAACGAACCGAGCTTGTAATGACTAGCAATGGTCCTCTTTCGAGTTTACCGACGATACATAGAAAACTCGAAGACGCGAACATGCACGTTTGCACAAAACAGCTTTCTTCTGTATTTACGTGACGTACGTGACTTATTTTATATGAGCTCCTTTCAAAATTTGATTCAATGCGCCAATCAACCAAATTAAAGCGATAACTTTTGACGATTATGAAATAAATGACTTTACAGGTAATGCGTATATTCGTTGTTTTTATTTTACGGCCGCCGTCGCCACTTCAACTGGAAACAATCCAGCACCAACGAACGTTATCGAATATGTATATATGACATTCTCGTGGATGATGGGAGTTTTTGTGTTTGCACTTTTGCTTGGTCAGGTAAGCAAGAGGCATAATAAATCGAAAAGTTGAAGCATGCTGTTATACGTAAGGCGCAGAGAGGATTGTCTAGCGTTATACTTTGTCGTATTTTTCGTATTTATTCACTTAAATTAGTCTCTTTTTTTCACACACATATTTCTTCATCTGCCGACGCCGTTTATATGTGACCTCTGCATTGTGTTTTCGGTTTGCTTAAGCCCCCAGCCCATTCTTTGTTGGTCGACTTTGCCAACTGAAAAGAATCGTCTAATAAGATTATCAACGGATTAAATTGGCCAAAATTTCTTTCGTGTTTCGTTGTCTACATTTATTTAGGAAACCGTCGTTACACAACCCTTCAAGCTTCAGTCAGCGGGAAGCAGTGCTCTAAAATTTTGTCTTTTCTTTGGGAATGTTCTTTTGTCTATTTCCCAACGTGTCTTTCGTTGTCCATCGCTGATTTGATGGGAAACGTCTTATTGGGTTTTGGTCCTTAGACATCTCTTAGTTTGCTGGACATCCACTGGGAATTCATAAGCTTCCTAGTTTTAATCTTTCGTCAGCAAAAAGCTCTTTAAATATGATCGTAAGGCGTAAAAGGGCACTCAAGGTCCTTTATTCGCATACAACCAATAATGCATTTGAAATTTTTGCGGGAACGATCGACCATTTGTGCATCCAAATTTTTATCCAACCGCCCAGCCCTGTAGTGGTAGGATAAAGTTCCATTTTAGAGGGAAGTTAAACCCCATATCGGGTTCAGTCAGCGGTGCTGCTATAAAAATCCGACATAAGAAAGAGTCTAACCAACTTTCCAGCTCGAGATTAATCTAGGCAGCTTTCATTGTTGTGAGAGACCAAGAGTCTCTCGAAAAACAAAGAATAAAAAAGAAAACATTTCTCGCAACAGTGAAAGCTGCCTGGATTAATCTCGAGCCGGAAAGTTGGTTAGACTCTAAAGAGTCCGTGAAATAAAGTGAACTTATAAAAGGGTTATGGAAAAACCCCTCTATCTGGCTCCAGGTTTATCTAACAAGAATTTGATGGATCAAAGGGTATTTCTGCATTTTAGACAAATCCAGTAAGGCTGCGTTGATTAAGATAGACCAGTAATTAAAGTGAGATCAACTATCACATATTCACCAATTGACAGCAGCTGTTGAATTTAACGACCCAGAAGAAGTTATCTGATGGTCGACTAAAAAGGTTCGTTCAAAATACGATTGAGCCCTTTTGCGTGAACCCGCTTTGCAATAGTTATGGCGATTCTGTTGCAAATAGAAACTCTGTTCAGATAAGAGATATCGTATCCAACGCAAACAGAAACAGAGAGCAGTATCGTCAAACGATGGATACATGTCTCAGTGAATGCAAACGACTGCAGTTACCTAAAGAGATCGTCGACCGCGTTCGCGACTGGTTCATCTACACATGGCATCGTCAAAAAACACTCGGTATTATTCATGTTGCTCTCTCATCCCCTCTGAGTACAAACCTGGCTTGAATCAACGTTATAGGTTAGAAGAATTTGCTGCCCTAATTGCCGTTGCATTCTGACTGGAGTACGTATTTGCGATTAAGAAATCTACAAGCTCGACCAAAAAAAGGCAACGAATGTCTGCTAAAATGGCGTTTAAAATGCAACCAATGAGAGCGATCGCTGTTGCAATAAATCTCGTTTGCAGTCGCTTTTGCAACAAACAATCGTCGTTTGCAGTCGCTTTTGCAGTAAACAATCCTCGTTTATAGTCGCTTTTGCAATGGACAATCCTCTTTTGCAATGTTGATGTAATTGCACTTTGTGCAACGCATTCAAAACAAAACAATATACGTGCGCATTACCCTCCTTCCTCACTATCACAATTAAATGGCGCATATCGCTCCTTTCAAACGCGGATGCTGCGGAAATGTTGCGCACCATGGAGGTCACAATTAACTGCACAAAATTTCTGTTCCAGTGAGTTTTGCAGTGCAGATCTATGCATGGTCTGTTTGATTTCAGATGAAAAAAAATTAATTGAGAAACTTCCGCTGAAATTGCAAACTGATCTCGCATTATCTGTACACTATAATACACTCAGCAAAGTTCAACTATTCCAGGTTTGAGACTTTCTTTTTCTCTAAGATGTGATTTTTTGTGCAAAAATCCTAACTAATGCAATATTGCATCAGCATCGATTTCGTTACAATTTATACGATGAGTTTTGCGGTATTTTAATGAATCGTTGAATACGTTTTTGAAAATTTCATTGGATGTAATGTTGATTATGATGCCTGTTGCGAAAATAAGACAAATCTGTCCCACATATTCATTTCGCTCTCACTCTTTTGAAGATGAAACAAATTAACACAGTGACCAGAGGATTCAGAGAGTTTTCGACGATATTTTGCAATATGAACTGATTTTGTTGCATGAGTCATGCCGATCTGTTTTCGCCAGCGTTCACCTCTCCCTTCCCATCTCCTTGTGGTTTTATCGTGCGATTTGCTGCGATTTGTATAAAAAGGCCTATTGCGTATTTTAAGTGCTCCAAAAAATCTAAGCTTTTGACCTCAACCCCTTTAAAAATCACCTACTTTTTATAGCGGATTACTCGGGGACAAATTTGAGATAGGACAGGCCAGAGGTTTATGACTTTTGAGGAATGTGCCTTGAATTTAGAAAATTACTAGACCTTAACTAGATTGGAATTCACTAGAGACCTTGAAAGCTATTTAATTGGGGAAAAAAAGTTGATCGTAGCCTTGTGTTGCGGGTTGGATTTTGAGCTTAACATAAGAAGCTTGAAGGGTTCATTGAAAGCTTTGCTCGAATATGCGAGTATTCGCAATGTACCGATTTTAGAACTGTTAAAATTTATGAAATTCTTATGACCTAATTTGTTTCAACATTTTACGAATGCTCCATTTTTAAGGATTGCGATCGGGCACTTCTTCGAGAACTTGTGCTTAAATTGAGGCCTGTTATTTTTCTTCCTGGAGACATGATTTGCAAGAAGGCTAGTGAAGTTTCTTTTTCTAATGTGTGCACGTTATGCTTCCGCATACGTCGTACTTAGTAAATATTAAATGTTGGTTGAGGAGTATTTATGCGGAAAAAACTAAAATTGGGAAACTGTACAACACTGGCTGGAAAGACTGTTACGATTACTTAATCAACACTAGCGTTACCAAGCGAAAAAAAAACTCATGCGGAGTCCTTGGGATTATTTGTTGTGTGATTGACGAGTTGCTACGAGATCATTACAAGAAGGCTACTGCGGGTATTGTAACACGTTTCAAAAGGAAATAAACTACTGATACGTTAAATATGATCACTGCCAAAAAAGCTTTTCTGCCAAAACTGCCTAAACTTTTCTCGTTTGTTAAAGTTACATGCGCCCAAGTTTGATGCTGCTGTTCATTTTCAGGCAAAAAATGTAATTAATAAGAGCGAGAGAGAGAGAATGAGTGGATGAGTGGGTGAGTGAGTGAGACGAGCGAAAAATATGGATTTGATCTTTTTTTTTGCAAAAGAAAGTTATTTGCTGTAAAAAATTGACAAAGAACGAAATAATCGGTGAATTACGTTGTAGGGTGATGTTGGTAAGGAAATGTATATTGTCAATGATGGTATACTTCAAGTAGTTGGCGGCGATCACAACGAAAAGGTATTCGCTGAGCTCACTGAAGGATCAGTTTTCGGTGAAATTAGGTTCGTAATTTTTTTTTTAAATATAATCGGAATGTGAGTCGACTTGCCTATACATTCGACTATCTTCCATTGACATTTTCAAATTATTAGAAAAACGATTTTTTAGTTGAAATTTTTAGATATAATTGTGAAAAATTTTCGGCGATCATTCGCTGTGCTTATGAGTGCACTTGTTTGTTAAGTTGTCCATATCAAATTTTTCGAATATTTATTAGCGAGCTTAAGAAAGATATTAATTTGCAGTCTGTTGGCAATCGGAGGTAACAATAGAAGAACGGCAAACATTCGTTCGAAAGGCTACGCAACACTGTTCGTACTCTCGAAGGAAGATTTAAACGACGTTATTAAGGACTATCCCGAGGCACAGCAACTACTAAGGCGAAAAGCAAGGCATGTCTTTGATTATGCTTATGTGTGCTTTTTAATTGTCCGTGTTATTTGCTTTCAACGTTTTTATTTTTTTCCGAAGAAAAAAACAGAAAACGTCATTACAGATTTGTTTATTCGTGAACATCTGACTTGTACGAGAAACGAATGTAGCTCTGAGATGGATGGATGAGTTATAACTTTTGATTTCAAGATACCAAAACGAAGTAATTAATTAACAATAGAAATTCATGTTCGGCTTACGAAATTCTCGTTTGGTAATTGATCGCGAGCAGATTCAAAGCTTTTTGCCGATTTTCCTAGTCGTTAAGAGATCGTACTGAATAGTTATCGTTCAGACTGTACGATGAACAAAAAAGAATAAAAAGGCGTCCTTCCACTTTTTTTCTCCAATCCTTTTCTGTTTGTTTGGAATATATGCCTCGTCTGTTTGTTGCCCATCCTTTTCGCGGGAGTCTACTGTGCAGATATATCAACGACCAAATAATATCGTTCTTGATAAGAACGTTATCAGACGTTTGAGAAGAATATGCACTATCTGTCGTGTTGTTTGGCTTTTTGCTAACTTAAACAGGTTTTAAAAAGGCAACTGTTTTAGGCAAATGCTGAACAATGATGCGAAAGCGAAACATGAAAATGATAAAGGCGAACAAAAGTCCCTGGAAGAGCGATGTCGCGTTTCGACGCACCTTTCAACTCCTCGCATGCTCAATGCAGTCGTAAAGGTCCTTCCTGAACAATCGCTTACTGGCCGTCAGCTTAGAACCGCAATCGGTATATTTCGTTCATCATATTGTTTCGCGTTGTGTCTCCCAGTCCTGGCAAGAGGAAAATGTTTTTCTCGCATTTCTTCTATGTTACAAATATGCTTAGTAAACTAGACGAGAAGTTGCTCCAAACTACCGAGGCGATTGCTAAGCCAAATGACAAATGGACTACCTTAAGCTAAATTATCTGTGAGTGTAAATGGTGAAAATTTTCTAGCTAGCCTGCTTTTCCTAAGCAGGGAGGGGGGAACTGACTGGGATGCTTCGCTACATTCCTACAATCCCACATTTGTGACACATATTGCCACTATCCATACAGTGTTCATTTATTCATCAATTTATTTGGCAACTTCAATATGTTAAAACTGAGATTACATTAAATACGGTATTAAGAACAGAATTTCACATAAACATTTCAATTTATGCATTATCGACAAATACTATTGCGCCATCCATATATTTTTTCATAAATGTCTTGCATGAACCGAAGAGAAGAGTGTGATACGACCAAAACAACCCCGTTTGAATAAATGTATTTTCTATAGGAAGTGATTCATTGAGATTTTTATGGTCATAAAAAAGTGCCAAATTTTAATTATCGATGTCATTCTTCACTGTAATACTCAATATTATTGGCGAATAATCTTTGTTCCAAGCATGTTGGCATATTTTTACATGAAAAACGTCCATTTCATTTCAGAAACATGTCGACCTTCGCGGATGCAGCGTATTGGAACGTTGCCAGAAAGCTTTTCGGACGAAGAATCAGACGCCGAAGTTGAAAAGATTTTCAAAAACGAATAGACTTTTTCAAACAAAATGTGGCTTTATTTTAAAGACAAAAAAGCTGTGTAAGACAATCTCGTTTTCTTAATATTTTTCCAATAAAAGTTTCCAAAAAAAGCTCAACACATTTTAGCATTGGTTTCTTCACATCACTCGAAAGCATGCTGCATTGATGAGTCAACTTAAGGCTCTCCCTTGATTGCACCTCAGTCATTCATTTCCAACATTCACTATTATTTATAAAAAAACAAATTCGAGAAAGAGGAGAATTATCCACTTCCCATACTCGATTCTCATCACTACATGTTGCAATAGTGTACTGCAATATACGCGACTTTCGTTTGCGTCATGCGTTGAATTATGCGTCATTTTAATATTTGTGTTAAGATGCTTTTTTTGATGTTCACATGGACAGTCTCACTGCTACTATTGTAGAGTTGATGCAGGGATGAGCGAGCCGTTTATTGTCGAACAAAAAGACGATACGAATTCAGAGTTCTGTGATGAATAGCACGATTAAAACTAATCATTTATGAAGGGAGAGAGAGAGAGAGAGAGAGAGAGATAGACAGTTCTATCTACTGCCAACAAACAGTCCGCATCGAAATACACAAAATCTTTTATGTTGCCTTTCAAATAAACAACCTATGCACATCTGCCCTAAAAGAGCGTAGCACAACGTATAGAGTAAATATTTCCTTGCTATTCCTTTCCCTGTACATTTTCTTCCTGTTTTGGGAATTTCCAAATTCATAGAATTTCTGATTCCACTGCAGTTACGCTTTTCAATGCCAGGTTTTTTTTTTCTCATCCGATTAAAAGGCGAACGCTATTTATATTCTTACGGCTTAGAGACTTTTATCGGTTCATTTGCTTTGTTAAGAATTTCTGAGATAAAATAATCGACATCCTCTCCACTCGCTGAAGTGGGGGCTGATGAAGGCGATATGCGCTCATTGTGAAATCGGGTACTTCCCTGTTCACGACCGTTGCAATCATGATAAAAATTAGCGCTGTAACAGCAAAAATCACCTCGCCTTCGATCTGAAATGCCATTTGCATCATATAACAGAAGTTTTTATGTGCTCTGCAAACCACTAAACCAGAATGTCGAATTTGCTTCCTTTTCTGCTTACATTTTTTTTTGAAACAAACATTACAGCAAATATGGCATCAATTCCAACTTGGGCATCACTAATTTATAGCAGTTGGAGGTGTCGAGCTTAAGAAACTCTGTTTTGAATTAACCTTCAAAATAGTTTCTTGAGCAGCGAATTCAATCACCAAAATTGTGAAGCAGTGAAATCATTTAAGAAAGTGCCATCAACAAAATGCCACTTGATCGACACAACGATCTCGGTAAAATAATTGATTTGCAGTGGCAAAAATCTCATCTATCAAAGACAGCCACTAAAAAAAACCTTCAAAGGAACCCACAGCAAGCCGTAGTGAATAGTGAGCTTCATGCGCATTTTTTGATGAGCTCTGTGTAGATTTTGAATAGTTTATCCCTACGAACACCGAAATCGAGTTTTCAAGCTCAGACAGAGGCGCAGTTGTGAAAAACAGTAAGGAATTAACAACATACGACTGATATGAAAATTAGATTTACTGAGCTTGGTTCTACCAGTATAGAGACACGCGCGATAATCGATGAGATGTGCAATATACAATGAATTTTTCTCTTCGTTTAGCCATTTCGCAAAGTTTTTCTATAGCTTTTCTGTTTTGAGAATGAAGAAGAGAGCTTACATGAAATGAGTGAACATCGTATTTTTCTGTGAATCGAAACGACGCATGATTATTATGGGAGATAAACGCTGATAGGCCAACATAAAATACTCGATCCACCTCTGAATTACAATTTAGGATGAACGGAGCAATGAGCACTGCAACAACAGGATAAATAGTAATATCATATTACGATCGAACTCGTCTCAAGCAGTCGATCACATGAACATGTTCATTCAGCAGTCCGATTTCCTGCAAATTCATTTCTATGACACTCGCTTAAGAACCATACGCAATGTTATGGCACATTTGAAGACACTTTGACGTAATTGTCCGTTCATCCACGGTGAAAGGCATAAATATTGAAAATTCATCTACTGCATTAACCGTTTATGATACTTGAACAGTTTAGCATATTACCAAAAAATTTAATGAAATACTGCTGATTATGCTCGCTCGAAGGCTCTGAACTCAAAGGTACCACTGCGGGATAGTTAACACAGAAATAGTTTCATTTCACTAATTTTTTTTCTGACACAAACTCATTGCTTTTGCTATCACAGACATTTGCTATGATTAGCTTAATTAAAGCTTATGGCAGTTGGTAAATTTCATTTCATTTACGCTGCTTATGAGGATTTGAGACAGAGTGCTGAAGATGAAGCAAAATAAAGACTGAGAAAAGCTCGGAGACCGTTATTTTTAGAAATGTGTATGGATGTTATTCCATATGGTAACAAAATAATATAAGAAACGAATTTCTCAACTTCAATAAAAGGAAGCAAAAACGATAAGTAATTATTTTGACGACAATGCTCCGAAACAGACGTTATATTTGAAAAACTTTTCTTTTTTGGAAAAATGACTAGGAATTCATTGAAAAGCCGTCAAATGAACTGTTGTAAACAATGAATCAAATCAGCGTAATGCTAGACTCAAGCGCAGTGCTGGACAAATCTTATTAGATGTATAGGATTATTGTTGCTTCTCTTGTTTGTTTTTTTTTTCTGAAAGGAGAGTTGTCGTTCTTATCAATCTTTTCTTAAAACCTCGCCTTAAATATTCAGCTTAATACTTTGCAAGCATCGACCAGAAAATTTTTTATAGATCGGTTTACGTTCAACTTCCGTGTAGATTTTCTGACTTTCTTATTTCCAAACATCAAATGAAGGAATCGAAAGTTATCGCTTACCTCGTTCGCTTCTCGCATGGCAGTTTCAGCTGGTGAGCGATCTTGGGCGCTCTTCATCCCACCTGGAAATGACAGTTCACTAGCGGATCGTCTCAAATGTGGTGATCGTACCGTCAGAAGCACTTTCACTTCATCACCTGTGCTTTATTTGGTTCACAGTTATCAGTGATTCAGTTACACGATTCGCCCATATGATAGTCAAGGAAGGATATCGCAAGTCAACAGCCTTTAAAAATTGCTTCTTTTACACGTTGGGCGCATAGAGCTGCCAACAAAGGGGGTATTTCCAAGATGTCACAACTCCTCACCATCCTCTCAATTATCCATACCATGGCCGGACGGCTCACAAGGCGATTGTTACGGATGATTTCGTATTACTCCTATGGCTTTTCTTATTGAGCGAAAAAAAATGTAAATTTGGAGATAAAATGTGAAAATCACCGTCAAGCATCTCATATGTTCTGATAAACATTTCAAGCTATCACACCCGAAGAGAATATAGGTGAACCATCGTATTTTCGAAGATCGAAACGTTTTGAAGCATGTTCCAATTGTATTTTAGGTCTCCACGCAACAACCAGCCGAAATTCGTGGTGTTTCCACATCAAGCGGTATCTACAAGTGCGGCCTTACTTCAGTGACCGCTCGACGATTCATTTTCTACAGCTCATGGGAGCTAGCGCTTTTGAAACCCGAATCAACAGTACACCCGAAAAACAAATGCGCTTACTACTGAGCGATAATCAAGCGATTTACTATTCCGTATATCAGTAGAATGGTAAAGAAGATGGAGCACTGCTCATAGCACATCAACGGTTTTGCCAGCCCGATTGATAATGAGCAAATAAACGTTTCGCAATAGCTCGCTGGATTACAAGAAACCACTTCATGATTAATTGCCGTGGTCGAGACAAATTTTTTCTCTCAACTGTTTTTTTCTTGCACATGACTTTTTCGCGTAAAAATTACCTATCATTACAAGTCTTCATTTGTAAGACCTTTTTAATTTCCGCTTTTGGACGAACTGACGAGAGCTTATAAGTATAAGTGAAGTCTTTAGGGAATTATGCTAAATCGAACAAATGTCATTCGGCTCATTTCACAGTTAGCGTTCTCATATGCAAGCTTCCACTAAATGCTCACCAGTGACTGACAATAGAACGAGTACTGCAGCGATAGCCTTCGCATCAACTAGTTTGCAATAAGCATTTACGGCAATGAACTGCGCAAACTTGCACTCCAAATCCACACAAATTTTTGCAATTTGCGATCTTATCTCAGCCATATAACTCCATTCTCGTTTAAAATGACCTGAAAATGTTAGTTGTTTATAGAGGCATAGATGCTGTCGGAACAACACGAAACGATGTGAACAGTTTGACTGGTGAGAAAGGATAACTGCTACTTGTGATCGCGCTCATGCGTTTGATTTACATGGTAAGGAAAGGCTTTTATTCAAATCATCATACCCTGGGAGTAAGAAATCGTAGTTTTAAAAAAAAAGAAATCCTTAACTAGACACCTCAGCATTTCCGTTCCGGCCAATCAATGAACGATGACGCGTAAATCATGCGAACATTTGAACGAAAATACATGCATTCGGTATGGATCGTTTCATATTATGACTCTAGCCCAACGGCTCCGAAATGTTCCAATATGCCTTCACTTTCTCCCCGGTAGTGTGTTGTTGCTAATATGCTCGTCATTAGAAGTCATGCGCATAAGCCCATCGCCATTACGGGGGTAGTTCTCGGCGCTTGTTCTGTTTAACATTGCGTTAATAAATGATTAGCTAAGGAAGTAGCGAACGCCTTTGCATACCAAGGGAATCTTTTGTATGCAAACAAAGAAATCTGGTTTTCCCTTGTGCTCAACTCTTTTTAACCTCATAAACACCAACTGCTTCATGTAAAACAATTGTTCTTGTTTTATTCATCATAATTAGTTCAACTGTACGATCAACAGTTCAACTAATCAGCAGAATGAACGCTCAAAAGAGCATGAATTTCTTCTTCACTCAATACTTTGACGTAAGAATCAACCATAAAATTCACTGTACACAGTCACTTCATAACCAAAAGTGCACAACAATAGCAAAATATGCCAATAACACAAACCTAACAAACAATTCAAAATAATAAAATATTGAATGCTGATCAATATGCGAAAGTTGATGCGAAAAAAGAACACAGAATGGATGCAACTCATTACTGCAGTGAACGCGAAGTAATTTTTTTAACAGAAATAGCAACGTGCAAAATGATATCACTTCATGCATTTATAGTACGCCAGTCTTTTTTTGTTTTTAAAAAAAAAAGCAAATTATTCGTATTGTTCGGATGACTAATGGCTATTGAGGAGAATGAAATGCCAATTCGGATGGCTATTTCAGCAATTACGATTGTTATTTTTAAAATTTTCGTATGTATTTATATGTTTTCACAGGTTATTTTCTATAAATTAATATCGCTATAGAGCCTTATAGAATTGTGTTGTATATGCCCTGAATTTGGCTGCTGTCAAAATTCATTTGTCGTTTATCATGAAGAATCCTTATCGTCATGGAGCATTTATTTTTTTTTTGTGATGATTGGTTTCAGACCATGTTTACATTGCAGGTGAAGTGCTGCTGCATTCTTTGATGCTGTCTATATTTTGTATTGCTCATCTTAACCAATTCGAGCGTTCTATCACCTTTTCAAAGTACTCTAACGGTTTTTTAAGAATTGAAATTTATTGCTTGGCATACGTTGTAGCAAAATCCTAGTTTACGAAGCGTATTATTGCTAAGCCATTTTTGTACGCATATGCTTGCGTGTGAACTATCTTGAACTGTCTGAACTGCCCATTTGTTTGTCCGGTAGATTCAACTGGGTAGCTATCGAAGTTAAAGCTGAAATTTGGCGAGTGTGTCCCCTACACTCAGGGTCATCTTCGATGCCCAATTTCAAACCAAACCATTGACCACGTGAGAAGTTATACCTTTTTAACGGCGGAAGAAATTGCACACACTTTTCAACCGGTTAGGTTTCATAATCAGTATGCCGGATTGCTTAAAAAAAGTTTTTTTTGAAGATTTGTTCGTGGGCGTTGGGTAAGATAAAAACTGAACTTCGGCCATTTGCGAGCTGCTCTGTAATGGTTACAGCGCGTATCGTACCACAGTTGCACGTATTCGCAATTGTTCACTGAAGTGGAAAAGTATGATGTATGCGAGTGACCTTTCATAGCACTTGCAAAAAATATTTTCACATTTTCAGTATAGCAAACATTTTTTCCCCGTGAAATTCCTTCCCAAAGAATGCTGCAGACGAAAAAAAGCTTGACAACTTAAACCTTTCACTTCATATAATACCGAAAGTCGAAGGTCTTCCATTAGGGAACAAAGGTGATCCATGCGTCTTTTTACGCATACTTTCGGCACGTAGCCAACTCAGAAATCTTAATGCTACAAAAGACTGTTTGAAAAGACCATAGAAATGATTAAGTTGAATTTGCCGACAACAATGCTCAAGGGATGTTGAGGAGTGTTGCTGATAAGCCAATTTAGTGCAACAACGGGCAATCAATTGTATTGGAGAAGGCGGTCTATAATCTGATGGTGGTTCTGCGTCACGTTTACTAGCGCGGGATGGAAGAAGGGGTGCTTAAGAGTGAAGCGAAACATTCGCAATCAATTAGCCGAGCTGCGACCGACCATAAAACGAGTCAGCCAACTAGAGAGAGAGCTATGAAAAGAGCCCATCTTCTCTTCATGCACAAATGGTGAGCAGGATCGCAAAAAAGCGTCCGCTCGCGATGGCTAAGTCGACGTCCACTGCTCCACACTCTATCTGCGCCCTGTTCACATAAGGTTACGATGAGGATGTATTGGTTGCCCAGCCGGCGCTCGACTTGTTCTGCTGCTGCTGCCACTATTCCTGCACTACATATCCAAACGCTACCGCTGCCGCTTCTGCTAACCTCACTCGCTCTTTCCATTCACCATTTGCCTGCCATGGATAAAACTTGATCGGTCTAATTGCATGATGTCCACATATACGTCTTCCGAGCTGTTCGGTTTCTTATGCGTAAATGCAGTGCAGGCTTAAGTCAAGTCAGTGTTTTCAATCGTCTTTCAGTTACTCTCACCGAAATTCTAAAATATGTAGAAGGATACAGGTTTGGGAGTGTACGCCGTCCCCATAAAAATTTTCATAGTAATAAAACAACAGACGCATTATTCAAGCGAGGAGAATCACAGGCTATAAAACACTGACTTACTTGAGATGGATCTGTTTTTTTTAAGAGGGCGCTTTTCCTAATTCAGTTTGAGGCGCACTTTGCATTGACTATTGTAGTGTTTGATTTCGACGGTGGAAGAAGGTCACTGACGCAACAAAACCGTCACTCAACACCTTTGAAGGAAATTTTTTTATTCATTTCGTTCGACTTATTTTACACCGAAACGTTAGTTGGTGAAAGGCATTTCCTTTGAAGGAAACAGAAAACGACGGGAAACGCAGAGTAGAGTGATAGTGGTGCCTCTGAGCGTTCCTTTCTTCAGGTAGCCTAAAGAAATACAGATGTTATATCTTTTCTGCGAATGACGGTAAGTTGTGAAATTTTGTCCGGGTCGCTGCTTAAAGACGAGCTGAGCAGCGTGCCGGAAGACTGACTGATCCTGTATGTGCCTTCCGGCGATCTTCGGTAAAAGTATCAATTTCTATTAAATTTCTTATCAAATTTCTTATTAAATTTCAATTTCTAAAATTCTATTAGATTTCTATTAAGCGAATGTTTGAAAACCAAATGAAGAACGCTTAGCTACACTGTAAGCAATTCCACCCGACCGGACGATCAAACAGTTGCTTACTGTTACTTTGGATGCATCACAGCTCTCGCATATGTTTTTTAATGCTGACCACATTTTGCTTCGAAACGCTCGTAATGCTATGTAGATTGTGCTTGCCAAATTCTACCGCAGCAACTCTCTGTGTTTCACAGTTCAAAACCACAGACACACACAGACACACACATACATAAACAGATATGCGTATGTCTATCTTTTCAACCATAAATACACGCATACATACATACACACATATGTACACACATGACCAAACAGTAAAGATCTTTCATTGCAGCGAAAAGCGCACAGACACAAGAACGATAATCAACGTGGGTACAAGTATTCGGAAGCCGAATCGCAAGCTCCGGAGCAATCGTGCTGAAAAAAAAAAGCTTTTTTCTGTCATGCCAAACAGCACTTATATTAATGTCAAAAACGAAAACTGTTGATTACGTAAACTGTCGAGCCGAATCGCAAGCTCCGGAGCAACCGTGCTGAAAAAAAAAAAGCTTTTTTCTGTCATGCCAAACAGCACTTATATTAATGTCAAAAACGAAAACTGTTGATTACGTAAACTGTCATAAAGGAACGAAGTGAGTTTGACGGATGTGTGATGGAGGGAATGGGATATGTTGCTCAGCTAACGAACGGCGCTCTCCGTTGCACCTCTAGTTTCTTTTTTTTTGTGAACGCATCCGTTCGCTGGCTTACTTCGTTCTTTTCATTTTTTTTTTCATCTTTTTTTCCTAGATTTATTATTGCAGCACCGAACTCACATAAAAGCTTTTCTTGGAGCCGTGCATCGAAGCCACTGATTCACATGCGACCTTCACTTGTTCGCTGTTAACAGTCAGCAATCTTCTTTCATACTTCACCTCCCACTTCCTCATCTAAATACTTTATTGGCAGTTTCTGACAACACAATAGTCTATTCAATATGGCCGAAAACGGCAGGCATAGGGATTTACTTTCCCGTTATTGTTTGTGGGCTTGCTGGATGTAACGATGGTATCCTTGGGTTCGGAAAGAGGACTACGAGGACGGTTGCTCTTCCACAATTGTAAATGTTAATTGCGTGATGTTCAGAGCGAGTAACAAGTCTCATCTAAATAAAAATTCTGAACCAGTTTTTTTCGTGGAGTTTTTTTTCCGTGGCAAAAAGTCCTGTGAAATAAATCTTTACAATGAGTAAGCAAAATTTTTTCTAAAAAGAAAACCAATGAAATGACTAAACTGAAATTAAATGGGGAGGTAAAATTACTTCAGAAACAAAGCACTAGGCTATAGTCACAAAAAAAAAAGGAAGATGGGAAATTTTTTCGGCAAGAAACGGTCGATAAGACAGCGTTGGCTAGCGTCAATGCTGGTTCAAATCGATTGAAGACCGCGTAAGCAACACAGCGTGGTGTGTGCGTGTGTGTGTGTGTGTTTGTATCCAAGATAACCTCGTTGACTACTACCACCTTTCTCGTACGCAGAAGCACATATTTTCCTTCGCGGTTCACATTCACTGATGCACTTCCCATTTTACCACTGTTCCTTTCTGTTTTCCTCTTTTACGCGCTTTTAGACATCGCGAAAACGAATAGTAGATTTTTCACAATCCTACTTATATGTGTGCATCATCATCTGTTTGTCTGCTCAGTAAATCGTTCAACTCGCAAACCAAAGGACCGTGGCAGAATTTGACAAGAGAATTCTCTATACTCCGAGGGCCAAATGGCTAAAGTCCTGGATAGGTTGCATTAATTTATTAATAAGCCTGCTATTTAAAAAAAAAATGCTCTAGTTGGAGTGAAATTCAGCTGTAACGTTTGTTAACCATTGTAAACCTATGTTTTCCGTACGTAATTTACTCTTTATTTCGATGGAAATTACGTTATTTTTTCATGAAACTTTTCCTCGTCGCACCAAACGACTACGTCTACGAGCCTGCCATAGATAAATGTGGTCGCGATTATTGCATCATTAGCTTACCTCCGCATGCAACCATTTTTCAACAGCTTAAGTTGCGCATCCGTAGTTTTCGTGCATGCGCTAAAGGAAATTTCGATCGATTGCTTAAAAACAATAATTTATTGGCAAAACTTGTCACCTTAATCATTTTCTCTGCAGCTTCACAATTTAAACTTCTGCTTTAATGTTAAGAGGTATTTTTGTCATCTAAAAGGGGTGCAGAGCATTTTTTTTTTCACTACTAACTTCTTTTCGATCATATTTTAAATGCATTAGATCTCAGCACTGAACAACTTTAGAGGAAGCATTCCGAGGCTTCCAATTTTTTACGTCGTTCTTTCTCAATACCTTTTTTTCTTTTTATTTGTTACTTGCTTTTGTCCTATTTTTTTAAATTTGTGCAGACCTGAAATCCCTATGGACTTTGTCCAATCCTTTAAAAATCTGCTGAGCGGTTTTTAAGGCAAATAAGCCTTCGCATTTTACACTTTTAAGCACCCAAACCAGCTTTGAAGTTACGTATCCTCGTCGACGGCTCCTTCTAACAACTGTGATGCTGTTTATAGTTAGAGAGGATTCGGTTTGAGTTGTACATTATATGACATATATGCGCATACACCTGTCGTGCGCTTTAACTTCGGCTCGTCATGGTCGAGAATTGAACTAGTCTTTCCAATAATGCTTCTCGTCTCGTTGAATCAACAAACATACATCCATTCACATCAGAAGTGCCAAGTGAACGTCCTTCTTTTAACGAGGATTGCTTTCGTCGAGTGCGTTTGACTCGTTGAAATGTTCACTTCATAACAATCTCGCTGCTATAATTCCATCTTTAAAAACTTCTCATTCGTACATTCGAGTTTATGGTTGGAATTTCATGTCGACTTTTGGCACAAAAAAGTGATAGGGACAAAATAACAACGATGAAGATGACAGCTTTTGAAGCCGATGAATAATAGGCAATAGAACTACATTTGAAATCACTAAAGTGTGTAAGACTGAGACACATATAAATGGCCTGGATTCTTCGTTTTAGAATGATGATGTTGTTCTCTTTTACGTATTTTCATTTTTGCATGCAATTTCTTTTGTTCACTTATTTGTCGATATGTTTGCGTTTTTTTAAAAAAAAAAGTGCGTCCAAATAAGAGTAAAGCTCTCTCAAGAAATGCCAACCATCATACTAATTACGATGAAAAAGGACTGAAATGAATAGTTTTGTTTTTCTTTTCATTTTGTTGAGCAGAATTTTCATTGAGCGGAATCGTTAATATTAAAAAACGTTTCTGTTCAACGTTCGTTTGAAAAAAAATTCGATGAACAGCGCAATTTTTTTCCGGGGGGGGGGGGGGGG
>JPKZ01000597.1:113908-134525 GCA_000803305.1 Toxocara canis
AAAAAAAAAAGTGCGTCCAAATAAGAGTAAAGCTCTCTCAAGAAATGCCAACCATCATACTTATTACGATGAAAAAGGACTGAAATGAATAGTTTTGTTTTTCTTTTCATTTTGTTGAGCAGAATTTTCATTGAGCGGAATCGTTAATATTAAAAAACGTTTCTGTTCAACGTTCGTTTGAAAAAAAATTCGATGAACAGCGCAATTTTTTTCCGGGGGGGGGGGAATATACAATCATCAGAGCAATATGTTTTGTTTTGCTTTTTTTTGATCGAACTCCTAGAATTCGTCATAAGAGAAACACTTTTTTCACATCTTTTGTTGTCATCGCCTTTTCAATTCGCTTACATTAGTTGAAGAAATATTTGTAAGAATGCGACATCTTTCTCAAACGGTTTGTGATCTTCTTGGGGTGTTCGCTTAGCCTAAATCGCACCACATTTTCAATCTTGCTTTACAATTTAGCAGTCTCTTTCGTTTAGAGAAATTACTGTATTTCAGTTACTATATTCTTTTGTAATTTTCACATCGACAGTTTTTGCTTAATTTGAAAACTTTAATGTGAATTCGTTGCTGACGGAGATCGTGCATACACAACGTTTCCAACTTTATAAACATTTGCGAACGTCGAGGCACGTTTTTTTAAAATGTTGTCCTCTGTGCCTTACGAAATCTTCCTGTGTTTTGCCGTTTTCATGCATACCAGCTTAAAACTTCATCAAATTTGTTATTCGCTCATTAACTATTCAATTGCTTTTCCATACACACAGCTCGTTTTTTTTTCGATTTCTTTCCACAGTTTTCATGTGGGATCGTTTTAGAGATTTTATTTTTAAATTCACGGGTATTTGTTGGGCTTTTCCAGAAAAGATTTTATCACCTCACTGAGCAATGGTTGAGACTGTACAATTAACCGTTTCGTGAGCAATCGCTCATATAGACGTAGCCGGCAGAAATTTCCTGCTTAACATTTTCTCAGTGGGATTCTCTTTGTTATTTCAGTATAAAAGTTCGGATGCAGAATTGCTGAAATTGTGAGAAATCTACTTCACCGAAGTGTGCCTCGTACGCATCATAAAATTCGAGCCAAACTCTGACAAGCGGCAGCAGGGATGAGCAGAATGCGTTGGGAGTGAGGGTCGCGTTATGGCGGACACTGACTGCGAAACCGACGAGGCGCATTACGACATCCCCTGGGAATTCATCCATCGCACTAATCCTACATCTTTCTCTACTCAGTGCGTCCATTTTCGTTTCTTAAATGCTCCATGCATCGCGCATACATGCACTCATCTTTTATTTATGGAGTAATCTTGACAAAAACCGAGATACTGTATTGAAACAGGATACGACTTTAAATTCCCTATTGTTGACGTCGATCTGGGCCCCTCTTTCCTGCTATCCATTCATGGGATTGATTCAAAAGACCTCCACGACGAATAGAGCTGTGCTTCCAGTTTCAACTTAGCAAGAAAAGATAATCCGGCATTTAATTCTCATTTCCATTCTGTCCTCCCCCCCCCCCTTTGTTTTAGTCATCACATTTAAACTCATGAAATTAAAATAATCAAGTGCTGCCATTGTTCTCATCTATGGGAGGGAACGAGTGCATATTTTAGTTGGCATGCGGGCGATATTGGAACGTATGAAAACAATTCGCAGCAAAAGCTAGAGACGAGAATTGATTTAAGCTACGAAAGCTTTTTAAAACAGCTAAATGTGTTTCGAATGGGTATGTGTCTGCTGTCAGAAACAATGAATTTACTTTACGATAGCTTAACAGGCATTAATTACTTTTAATATTACGAAAGGCAGCGTAACTTAATGTGGAGCTAACTTCATTTGGCAGCAATAAACTAGACTAAATGAACCATTTTTTTAAACCTTTAGTCATATTCAATGTTATCGGACAGCCCAAATTAGTGAAAAGGTACAGAAGTTTTCGTGAGATGCGAATGTTGGGCATGCGTTTGGCTTCCCTGAGCGCACACTGTTCCCACTGACCAGTGTTGTTGCTTGTAGCAACAAAATCTATGCGATATTATACTATGGTTTACTAAAGCACAGCACAATTTAAACCTTCGATAGCAGAACACTACAATATAGCAATTTAGCATTCAAGACAGAGCAAGTATTCTTTGGGTGAATCTCCGAAAGTATTGTGTAGTACAGTTTAATGGTGCTCGTAAACTGTATTTAAATGTGCTTTGCACTGAGCGGCCTAGTCGTTTGCTTCGCTACCCGGTTGATGCCCACTTTTTTTAATCTCGATTCGGGGACATGAAGGCAAGGCGGATAGAAGAGCCGGTTGGTCATACGATTTTTATAAGCTACTCAAACTCTCAACGTCTAATTTCGACTCGGCGGCGCTTTCCGCGTAATTCGCGAACGTGAAGCAGCGCTTCGTTGCATCTTACGATGGCCGCTAAGTAAAATTTCATTCGGTCGGAATAGGTGAAAGCATCGGGCTGCAACTGCAATAGGAACGCAGTAAAAACAGAACGATGGGAGGTTCCGAATGTTAAATTTAGCAAAGAAGTGCACTATTTACGCGAATTTTAAATTTCAGCGCAACGATTAACAATGCAAAATGGAAATGCGATATTTGAACTTATGAAAACGTTTTGCAGTAACGTAAAAGTAAATATGAGCGGTTAGCGTCTGTGTTCGATTTTTATATTGCAGGGGAAGATCAAATACATAGATGGGTTTTGTTTATATACCATTTATTAGATGAAACAAACGAAATAATAAAACAGATTGAGACGCTTAGAACGTCTAAAAAAGAATACTCAAAGAATTTTTGTAACTGATCCGCCGATAGATCAAGGTGATATAAAGACGGAGCACACTTGAATAGTCTTATACCGTCATCTAAGAACTGGTTAGTGCGATTAAATTTCATTTGCTCTCAGCAATTTTGCTCACTGATATCTTTTTCTTAAGCAGTGAACGTCCACATTCGGAGTTTGCCGAATCGCTATGTTTGAGGCGAGTTGATGCAGTACTAGGTGAATCGTCAAAGCACCGAAATATGGCCATCGATCCTCGCAAGCATTCGCGTAATAGACCTGCCAGGATTACCAGTTCACCGAACCCTTCAAGTGGCATGGTATGTTTCGCATTAGCGTTTTGGCACGTGGATAGTGCGAAGGAACGCGAAAGCAGCAAGAAACATGTGTGTCGTGTTCATATGACGCTTCTCGAACATGAACTGCTCTTCATCCTTTTCATGACTACCTCTCCATCTCTCATTGGCATGAAGAAGACAAACAGAGCAAGATGAACTTCATAAGACGGTTTTAAAAAAATCCTTCCATAATATAGCTTTTCGCTATGGCATTAGATGGAAGCGTGTATTTTCTGCTGCAGTCATGCCTTAGGTATGCCATATCACTTGGAAAGTGGCTGAACTAAACGTTGCATTTCAATCTATAGGGTGCTTTATCTTTCACTGCTTTAAGTTGCAAACATAGCGACTAGAAGCAGCGAGATGATTAAAGCGCTCGTTCAGCGGCCACCCATTCTGGCCTTTAAGGCAATCCAAAAGATGAAGGAAGCCAACGATTTGACGCCGCCTGCGGACGTGAGGGGAAGGGGGGGGGGGAGAGGCGTGAGCGGTTCTGGAAACCTTGTAAGGCAGGTCCATCTCAAACACAATACAATTGTCGAACCCGGCTGGAAGTAAATACGTGGTGAAAAAGCCCGTGTTAAGAAACTTAAAAACGCGTTAGATTTTCTGTCGTTGTAATGGTGTCGAAATTTTTTCACCTCATGAGCCTATGGTGTGTAAGCGTCACTTAAACAAAACACTGGCGTTATCTCTCCACCTTCTCATGTTTTAGCCACCCCCGACAGGTACAGTTCATCATATTTCTAGCGGCGATCATGCCTCTCATTTACGCTAGTTCTCTTATTCCGGTTGAATTCGTAGTGTGCTTATGATGTGCGATCCCTTGGACTTTCTGCTGCCACCATTCGTTCCTCTGAACAGATGTTCGCAGTGGAAGCAATGATTTTGGATATTTAACTTAGGCGAGAAGCAATACTTATCTGAGAAACACATGTCACTGCAGCACGCCCCTTCATTTTGCTCTTCGACCGAAGCACTGCTGCATCAGGTCTACCAAAGCTTCACTTTGTCATCCTTTGTCCGGCATAGCCATCACTGCCACAGAATCACTTCCGAATTTCCTCAGTTCAATCGTTCATTATGCGCTACGTACACATGCGGTTAGCTCACTAAGTGTTGTCGTTTCCACGGTGTGTTCGGCCCACCTTTGTCGATTCTAATGGTCGCTTCAGAATAAATCTCCAAAACATCACGGAATTTAACAAATCGAAACCATCACATTTATACGGAAAATTGTGAAAAGAGGCGTGGATTCGGTTTAAATGCATGCGCATAGAGTAACATAAACGATGATTCTGACTTTGTCGCTTTTTTTCACATTTTGGAATGGGGGACAAAATATATGACAGCATGGGCATATAAACTTATAAGGGTGCAGTTATAAACTGAAAATGTAACTGTACACTATACGCTCGTACAGATGCGCAAAGCAAAGGATAACTTTCCAAAAAGTCAGCAAGAAGGCAGTCTGTTAAGGAATGCTGTTGCGTCAGCACTACGTTGCGTTGTTCAATTGTGGGCACATCTCATGTCCATGTAATGCATGCGAGTAGCGGCAAAGTGAAAACCGTGCGGTGGCCAAGTGACTGTTCAGCGTATACTTGTGAAAAGTAATCACAGAGCCTAGCGAGTGTCTTTGTGCGCAAAGCAAAGGATTTCCAAAAAGTCAGCAAGAAGGCAGCCTGTTAAGGAATGCTGTTGCGTCAGCACTACGTTGCGTTGTTCAATTGTGGGCACATCTCATGTCCATGTAATGCATGCGAGTAGCGGCAAAGTGAAAACCGTGCGGTGGCCAAGTGACTGTTCAGCGTATACTTGTGAAAAGTAATCACAGAGCCTAGCGAGTGTCTTTAATGGTCAACATGTTTCAATCAGATCGAAACAAATGAATTCTTTGGTTGTAACCCTTGCCGTATGATGCGATTTATGAGTGTTTCAGGCACACAAAGTGTCGAGAATATCGCCTACCGACAAGGTGATCGCGCAGACTTCGAACGCCGACGCTGATCGCACTCGACTGAAGTTGAACCTCGATGATTTACGAGGTTAGTGTGCTGGTCGCGTCGATCAAATTTGTTGCGCGTTATGCAATGTTCGATAAAAGTGAGTAACTCTGAATAAATGCTCTTTCTCAGCACAAGTTCCCACCACCAACTTCTCAATTCTATTTCGAAACGGATCACTCGCTGAAGAATTCACTAATGTAGTTTTTTGGAATGACATGATTATTTTCCATTAACCGTACCCGAGGCGGCGGGAAATAATAAATCTTCGTCTTTCTTTTATTAGAAGCCCCTACCCTCTGAACAGGATGCTTTGAACTTATGGCCACTCTTCGAGCTCTGTACTGCCTGATTCTTTTCTTATAGTAGCTCTTTTTTTTTAGCAAAGGAAATCTTATGTCGTGAAATTCCCTTCATTTGTTCGTTTTTGCATGCTTTCGCGCTGTCCTCGCGATTTCTTGGCTCATCATAACGAGCGAAGGCTCGTTGTTTGTATTCATCTGAGTAACTCTCCTTTCTAATGTCAGATTTTTCTGGGTCAGCCTGGAAGCTGTCAGAGGACGTTCTTTAAATTCTTCTCTAACTCCACCTCTAAATCATATTGTCTCTTCGGTCGTCTTAGCGACTTCTATAACTCCATTTCAATTAATAAATGGAACGACAATTTCGGGCGGATTTGTATGACGGGTCGCCAGGTGAATGGGAAAAAAATGGATGCGTTTATTTTTGGATTTGTTGGACGAATGAATGAAAATATACATATATATGTATATATACTCTCTCTCTACATATATACAAATATATATGTATATATGTATATATATATATAGAGAGAGAGAGAGGGAGGGAGGGAGAGAGACCTTCACCCTCGCTCTATGTCGCGTCATGCGTGCGTGCTGGCAGGCATTGGCGTTATACGCCTATCACGTGGATGAACAAAGGCCCTGTATAAGTAGTGAGGGATCTCCTTCTCTGCACAGATTCCCCCCTCCCGCATCCCAAAGAAAACGAAAATGGAAAAGGTGTTGTAAAAAGACCCATACGGGCAAAAAAAAAAGACGAGTGGGTACCGAATGATACCCACTTGAGTGGGCGAAGATCGCACTGGTCGCGATTGTATGCATGTATTCGCGCTTGGTGATTGTGTATTGCATTACCTCAACGTGATGCATCTGGTCTTCTTGATTACGGACGGTACACTTATGAGGTTACTGTGGAGGCAGTTGAAAAATCAACTGAAAATAAAAGATCCAAACATTGTCTAGCAGAGAATTTAGTTATCTATTCCAACTGTTCAGAAAGCATGTTGCCGGTCATTACAGTCGCTGACGTCCTGCAGATTTTTCCATTATGCTGAGTTGCCTACCTTTAACATTCACCTTACATCAGCTAGTTTCAGCAACTCGTGACGCCGTCTTTTTTTGGACCTTCCTCGTTCCTTTTCCTTTTCTTCGTTTCCGCTTTGACACTTCTTGTTCAATTAGTCAATTATTGTGCTTCATTTGAGCGATATCTTCGCTGGGTAAATTCCGTTTTCTCTTCCATCTTAGACCACTTTTTCCACTTTTTTGTGACTTTACCCAGTCATTCATTCATTGGACTTTGCCTATCAAGGTCCACTAAATACAGTGGCCCTTTGTTGCGCCTCAGAACTGCCGCCGGCTTTTCTTCCTTCTTCTTTACGAATGCCCAGACATCGGGCCCCTTATAAAGTTGTAGGCAATACTGGAATGTTGAACAATCTCCTCTTTAGTTTCGTTTGGGTGTTCTTTTGCTTGGGAGATGTTCCTGTACTCTTATATCATCTTATTTTCGTTCCACTTACTCCGCTTCAGTTTAATTAGACATCCCTAATAAACGAACTCTTCGACTTCTTGTTCCTCCTGCCTACAGACCGCTATTATGCAGCCTCGATTCTTCCTTCATTTTTCCTTCCCAAACAGTCTTTGCACCAAGAGTTTGATTACCTTCTCTTTGAAGAAATCAAAGTAGATTTCTTTTAGAACATCTAAAGGAAACGGGTTTTGCACGACGGGAACGTTACCGTGAAGAGGAACTGATACATCATGGCGTCGATCGACTGGAAGCTGAACGACGCCTTCATAACTGTCGCATTGGATCGTTTCTTGTCCGAATGCGTGATAACGGTAGCCTCGCGCTTTCGATTCGTGCCAATAAGGGCATCTTGCACATCAAACTTGAGGTTCCCTTCTCTTCTCTTTACTAGTTTTTGAACTGTGCGCGCCCTATTTGTATGTTATTAGTGGTGGTTCCATGCTTCTTTAAAGGTTCACTTTACCTTCTCTTCTTCGGATATCTGAGTTTTGCAATTCAGATGAGGCACTAGCGTAACCAGAAAGTTTCGTCAATTGTGATAAATATCACGAAAGGGGTTTTTTTTTCCGCTGGTTGCATCGTCAATGGCATCCCAGAACTCTCATTCGTCAGAAAACGAACCTCATCTAATATGTTCGAAGGTCTCTGAGGTTTAATGAATGCTTGTCGAAATTTTTCTTCGTGAAGTTCATTAGTGTAATTGGCTTGCTTTTTGTCGAATTACGAATTTTGCAAACCCTCTCATTTCAAACATAAGAATCAACCAGGCTCCATGCAAATTTCAAGATCTGAGTTCATTAGTATCCTTATGTTAGGAATATTGAAAACACATAAGTCACAAACGGATAAGGGTTTCTGTACGTCACAGACGAAAACTTCAGTTGCGCGACGATCGATGGGTGCTTGGCGAGGGGCCTTCCTTCGGGTCCGTAGCGACGGTGGTCAGTTTTTACCGCAGTCACGAGTTGCCAATCCGCGGCGCTGAACGTATGCTACTTAGCTCACCGTTGCTCGTTTCTCCTACCAATTCACATTCGTTTGTATAAGCTGGCAGATTGTATGTCGAACGGTTGGAATGATGCAGAAATGTTTCCTCAAGAAACACAAGAAATTGTTGCAGTACTACTTTCTTATTCTAGTCAGAAAATTTTCCCATATATGGCTTAATAATCGAATATCTTGTCTTACAAGCAGTGTTTTGAGGACGTTGTTGAGTTTCAGCGAGTTATTTTTTATTGCACAGACGACCTCTAAAAGCCTGTATGAATCGCTCACGATATCCGGGTGAACTGTGATCATCTCAAAAGCCGAACATTTCTCTCATTCTTTGAAAGAATTGTTCTTTCGCAGCAAAAACATTCCAACTTGTAAGGGCTGTCATACAATCCTTCGGTTGCAAAAGTTCATTTCCTTATCAATCAAAAATTGAAATCCAATTCCACATTCGAGACACCAGAGGTATCGTAATTTTTGTGACTTTCTTGAGCCTCTTTCAAGTCAGTCAAACGGGTACTTATTTTGGTCGAACTTTACCTTGATCTTAGATCGTCTCTGAGCAAGATCAAGCTTCGAACGAGAACGCATCGTATATGATTCTCCTCGTCGAGTACATTTTTTAATATGTCAAAAAGGGATTTCACAGAAGTCATGTAAAAAGACATAAAACAACAATGAGGAATGGAGAAAGTATTTGCTTGCATATTTTGTTTAACTTGTTTTCAAAATTTTTCTATTTGAAGCAGAAAAACGCGCCGATTTATTGAACGACGGCTATTGACATGCAGTTCGTTGGAGCAGGTTCCTGTTTTTTTTTTGAAAGACTGCTTCGCCAGCGTATTCCTCGCAAATGTAAAGAAGGCGTTACACCGCTGACTGGCAAACGTGTTAAAGTTTAAATATGCATGAAGCGAAATTGTGAAAACTGAACTCACTTCACTGCTTCTAGAAGATTACAATAAATGAAGCTTTCGTGGGTGTAACGTGTTCGTATATTTGTTGTGTTTGCATTTATGCACCTTTGTACTTCTGTACTTTCGTTTGTTGCATTCGTTCTTCTCTTATAAATGCATAATTTAGTGCTTTGCCGAAGTGTTTCGCTCCCGAAGCATTTCAGCATTCGCAGAAGTGCTCTGATTCTATGTTGCGTGCTCACTGGAGAGGTAAAAAAACAGATAAATGAAATTTTCTAGCAGCTTCAACACTTTCAAATAATTGATGCGATCATAGATACGACAGAATATTTGCTTCTAACATTAATTTATTTGTTGGGATATTAACTAATTATCGGCTTAACTCTTTTATGCTTGTTTCTGTGTAGCAACGTACAGGGTAACTTACAGTCACTGATTATGCGCCTACAGTCGTATTTGTCTAGCAATAAAACAGACTACGCGGCGGTGATACTGAGAAGTGGATTAACGAACGAAATTAAAAGCTTCAATGGTGTAACTTCAAACGACAATGAACGACAGTACTCCACAAAACACAATACTTCCTTAAAACAATTATATGTCAATCATCCAGCAGATATTTGCGAGTCCCATACTCCGTTCATTTGCATATCCGTCAACTGCCCGAAGTGTTCCATTGCTTCTTGGAAAGATTAAACATACAAAACAGTATTTAAGTCACCGACTTACTGGCACCACTGCCTATGTTTCACTGCATACTGTAAACTTACAAGCAGACGTTTTCGACAACCCTATTCATAAAATTTCATGCCGCTTAGTGATTAAGAAACTGCCAACTCCTAGGAGCTATTTCAGATGCTCAGATGCTGCTCATTTCCAGGTCCGCTTTGTTTTGTAAGTGTTGTCGTTAAGAAGAGAATCGGAGGAATTTAGCTATCGTTCTTTAAAATTCCTCAAACTGTTATGTCATTGAATACCGTTTCCTGACACTGGGATCACTGTCCCCTCTCTCCTCCCCTCCCCTCCCCCTCCCCAATCAGAATTCGAAAAAAACGCACCCACACAGCACTGGTAGAAAATATCATTCAAAGACGAAGAAAAATTGTTCATAAAAGATGTATCAAATAAAGATCAAAACATCGCCACACACGAGAACATAAAGACGAGAAAGTAATCTATACAACCAGTAGCAAGCTTTATTTGATTCCACTAAACGGTTACTCAAACAATCTCGCAGCAATACGCGCACGATAATTTAAAACAGGTCAACTCTTGGGATTGCTCGATTGCGCCGTACCGGCAGGACAGTCAACGGATGGCCAAATAAAATAGGCGGCAAAATGGATCGGCACTCACTCATTACGGAATAAAGACTGCAGACAGCAAAATTTTTCCTTTTGTGAGAGTTGCTTTCTTCGCTATCGCAATTCACCAACCCTGACCATCACAATCACATACTATCTTGACCGTTCATGCCTGTCACATACCAGCAACTCTATCGCTATTGCCCACTGCGCGCTGTGCCAAACAGTACTAACTATCCTACGAAACACCGCTTCCTTCAGAAGGCACCCTTCTGTTTTCAATATCCGGTAATGCTTCGCCGAAAAAGAAACCTATCAAAATAAGCCAGCAGTCGTCCAATCTAAAAATGGAAGACGTAAAATCATCTTCCACCCAAAAACAGATACCAACCCTGGTATCCACTTTGAACACTCACAACACCAATGGGCGATACTTATCAATATGAGAGGTCAATGAACATAACCAAAACAGCCTAAAACCAAAACGTATGTATTGCAAACACTGCTAGATGATACAACATCGCAGATGGTTCGATTTTTGCTCCAAATCTAACGCAAAAGGTGAGGCAAAAGCCGGTCAGAATGTCGATCAACTCACGCTGCCGATTGTTCGTCACCGTCAATGAACTTCTGCCACAGCGCTAATCGCTTCTCCCTTTGTTCTGGCGTTTCCGCACTTAAACATCAACTCCCATTAAAACATTATATGGCTGCATATTTTATAGCATTCATTTGCTTTACGACGAGAGATGGATGCTAAGAGTGTTTGCAAAAATCAACAGCCAGCAGACGGCGGTTGTTTCTCGAAAAAGATGAGAACTGCTTCATGTGAACGAATGCCATAGTGCCATATCCGCACAACTCAATTTGGGAAATAAGCTTTGCTGCAGTAAATTTCTATTTCGAAGATATGTTAAGCATGCAAGCGAGTCTATAAGAAGCCAAATACTAAGCACTACAACATTTTTCGAACATGTATGTTAAAAAAAAAAAATCAAAAAACGACTTGAAGATCTTACATGGGCTTAACAAGGCCCCTCCCTCTAACCCCCCTTCGTCCACTCCTCCCATGCAATTTTGTCACTTTCCTTTTTTTTCCGTTTTTCCTTCTCTCCTATTTATCTTTTTCTTCACGTTATTTTTTTTTCAGTTTTTCTTGTGAAGAATTAGTGATTTAAGGGTGCTTCATGACTCCTTGGTTTTATCCGCCGCACCGGCCCGTAGCTCAACCAAACCCTCTTACTTTACAGGGGGGTTGAATTGGTACCTAGCGAAGTTCCACATGTGCCTAGATGAAGCTCCTTACAGCAAACGGCAGGAACAGCCACCTCGCCACCTTACTAGAAACCCCTCGTTGCGATATAGTCATCCGGAACATGATAATTAGCGGTGGAGTAATGACGCCAGCTTCGAAGCCGGCTGGATAAACGGCGCTTCCAGCCAAACAGGAGCAAGGCAGGAGGCTAGGTCGTTTACATGTGTCGGGGAATCACCTCAGCGAAAGCTGTTATCAGTCCATAAAAATATCACTCGCTTGACGATATCGCATGCATCACTCTCTGCCCCATAGATTAGATTCACGGCGCTATTCATCCGAAAGGGTTAAACAGTAAAGCGCATACATTCACTTTCCTTTTTTTTTCCGTTTTTCCTTCTCTCCTATTTATCTTTTTCTTCACGTTATTTTTTTTTCAGTTTTTCTTGTGAAGAATTAGTGATTTAAGGGTGCTTCATGACTCCTTGGTTTTATCCGCCGCACCGGCCCGTAGCTCAACCAAACCCTCTTACTTTACAGGGGGGTTGAATTGGTACCTAGCGAAGTTCCACATGTGCCTAGATGAAGCTCCTTACAGCAAACGGCAGGAACAGCCACCTCGCCACCTTACTAGAAACCCCTCGTTGCGATATAGTCATCCGGAACATGATAATTAGCGGTGGAGTAATGACGCCAGCTTCGAAGCCGGCTGGATAAACGGCGCTTCCAGCCAAACAGGAGCAAGGCAGGAGGCTAGGTCGTTTACATGTGTCGGGGAATCACCTCAGCGAAAGCTGTTATCAGTCCATAAAAATATCACTCGCTTGACGATATCGCATGCATCACTCTCTGCCCCATAGATTAGATTCACGGCGCTATTCATCCGAAAGGGTTAAACAGTAAAGCGCATACATGGTGTACTTGGTCTTTCCGTCCCAAATCGATACTTCAATTTTGCGTCCGTCTACAACACGCCCGTTCAATGAACGTACAGCCAAATCGGAATGTTCAACGTTGTCGAACGTAACAGAGATCACACCCTCCGGATTGTTCTGCATAACCGATCACAGTTAATACCCATACAGAGGCCTCATACATTCATGCAGTGATAAAAGAGAATATGACATCAATATCTGGCGGAGATAAGTTGAAAATAACCCAAAAGAGCACGAAATCTAACATTAAAACTAATGTTAAAGCGAAAGGGAAATCCGAATCAACCGCTTCAAGAATTTAACCATCTTTAGCTGGGAGGCTGTATCGGAACAAGGCCTTGTCGTGAAGAATAGAAATATGCTTAGCAGAACAAAATAATCAGGACAAAACTTAGGCCCATTTCAAGTAAAAAAACATTTGGCGCATCTCAGTAAAGTCTAGAATATCAGCGTTTTTTAAAACGCGTAGCCCAGCTGAAATTCTGAACAGTCATAACCGCCCATAAGCGGTTTTAACTATTTTATCAGAATTAGTCGCGGAAACGATTACTGTAGAATGACCTAATTCATGTGCAATTGTATTCACAAAAATAACGTACTTCAAAGCATGCCTACCGAACGACCACTGTCGCAAATTTCGACCAGAAACGATTCATACATGCTATTTTTAGCAATAGCAGACAAAGATGCAATTAACAGGGGACCTGAGTAAAATCTAGTTCGGGTTAAATGCTACTCGATCGCATCTCTCTGCACAACGTGATTGGTAGTAAACAATGCTAACGCTGAACTCAATCGCTACTCACATCAAGCATTCCCCGGACCCATTGTTTGTTACGAGCATATGTTCGAAACGGAGTTCGTGATGTTCAAAACTTACGTCATGCACCACAACTTTTTTGACGACTCCAAAACGTTCGCATGCCTTCCTAGCTTGTTCCTGTAGATCCATTAGCAGCGTTGCATTGCTCTGTAAACAGCGTTCGTTCATAACTCTCGCCTTGCGCAATAAACGTTTCTCCTCTTTAAATCAAAACCTGCACAAATTCCCGTTCATGTTCACTGAACCCCGTCAACCCGACTTCCCAACCTGACACCTATATATAATTTGCGCAAAAGAAAAAGTCCTTAGTATTGACATGTTGAACAATTCTCACTATATAGAACGACTAAATGGTGAATCAGTGCTAGAAAAAAAAGAAAAACAACCGTAGAAAGGGATAAAATGCGGGAAGGCAGGAATCTTAGACACAGGCTTTGGATATATGAAGGTACCGAAGAGAAATTCTGAACCATACCATCATCTGCTCCATGGTAAACATATTCTTCATTACAACAGTACAATCGCTGATCGGTCGGTAGTTGCGCGGTTTTTCTGGCCTCCACTCGAAAATCCTCAAATACAGTTACAATTACACCTGATTTAGGTAGAACTACAAAAAAAAAACATTTTGTACTCATTAAAATAAACAATTTATAATCTGACAATAATTAAAACACCAAAAACATTAATTATAAAGTATGATTAAAGAAAATTATAAAAAAGCAAGGTAAGGATTTCAGGACTTATGAGGAATGATCCACAATCGCAATGTGGACAAATAGGGGAAAACTGTGAATTAAAGAAGAAAAAAAAAAACAAGAAAAATCGCCTAAACGTTTTCGATATGTTTAACACTTACGGATCATTAAGCATCTCTTTGCGGGGAATATTTTTACTCACTATTTAATGTTTTTGTGCCTAAAAAATCATGACCGACAAAAGTTGGTCCGAATAATTCTCACCCTCAAAAAATTGCCAAAAAAGGTAACAAACAAAAATTTTGGAAAATGTGGCTTTCTCTGCAATGAATTTCAATAATATTGCATATTCATTCGTTTGATAACACAGCGAAAAATACGTGAACAGAAACTCTGATTAAGCATGCCCTTTACTAATACTTCGATTGCTGCAGTATTAAAAACTTGATTTTCAAAGATGGATGGAAAATGTCAAAGGAGCTGCAAAGAAAAAAACCAAATGTTCATGAAGGTTAAATGCGGTCAGTAGCATTCAAACTGCACCCAACGTTTAACAATTAAATTTTAGGCTAAATACAGCCTCCAGCTACCGCACTTAACCAATATTTAGATTACTGCGGTCGCCGGAGACTATATCACAGTAACGTGAACGTCGATCTTCCACCTCATGACTACGCCCAACTTTAGGCATCCATAAGGGCGCACAGCCCGTACCACAGAAACACGTATGCATTTACGACAATCTCATACTGACCAACATCTAGCAACACTGTTTTGTTGTTTTCTCATAGATGAACATTCTCTTCCCATCGCTCACTTCAGCCAGCATTTTTCAGCAAACAAACGCTGAAAGGAGTATTTGTCGTGGAACCGCACGCAGTACTCTTCGGGACTGCACTCTTACAGTGTATTTTGGCAAAATGACAAATTTCACAACTAATAAACTGAATGGTTATGCTACAGAAAAGCGCAAAATACCGTACAGTCGCCAAACTTGTACCTAAACGATTAACGGTCACATCCATGACGACTGTTCTATAGTCACGAATTTGTGACCGAGAGACTGTCGCGATATGCTACAGGCAGTCCGCTCCGGACACCTTCCCCTTCATGAACGAACCCACTGGCAAAACGCCAACATCTGATGGCAAGGCCGCAATCGTTAAGCTGGGAGCCGGTGCATGGATCGAAAGCAGGAGTTGATGAAGGGCCGCAAGGAAGTTGAAAAAAGGAAACCAGCGTGTTAACCAAGTCGAGTTTGCGTCTAATAAAAGTGTACACAGAACTGGAAAGAACGACACGGGGGCTAGTCCGCAAAATAGCGATAGGCAAGCACTGCCAAAGGTGGGGAGGAGGTTTCGTTAAAACTTTGATGAAAGCACTCGCCTATCTAATAAAGGAACTTTTCCCGACGATTTGTAGGGTGCAAGCTCGAAGTGAAAAAAAAAGGGAGGGGGAACCGTAGAAAGAGGGATGTCCGGAACTGGTTGGCAGATAAAAGAGTTGCCGTTAATGAACTGACCGTTAATGAAGAATGAAATGCAAGAAAAACCTCTGCTGGTTATCGATGAAGCGCTTCTTCTGCGCGGCAGTCAACTTCCTCCGTTTCTTGGACGGGTCGAATTCGCCTTTCATCTCGAACTTCGCCTTCTCAACGTGAATAACGTTCCCGTCGAGATTCCATCCATCGAGGATTTGTAATGCCAAATCGACTGATTCCAGCTGAACGGCGCCAACACAAATCAAATAAACTCAGTACCTCTAATTCAGCGCCACAAGCAGTCCGCAAAGATTTTTGCGCTACGAGAAAACTCAAGCTATTTCTATCAAAACTGCAAAACAGTTCAGTGTCCACATACTCTACTTATATGTTGCATGCGAATTCTATACTGAAATTACTGCTTGGGCTCTGGACTTCGAAAACTTCAGCTAGTAACAAGGGGTGCTTTTAAAAGCAACAAGGCCAAATCATGCTGCAAATGCGCCACCCCCCTGCTTAATGCCGATAAGGCCGCAATGCTCTGCTATTTGCAGACTTAATTATAGGAAAAAAAAATCAAGTTTCATCTTTTTGGGAACACCGCTTGTTTCAATTTCACAGAAAGGCATACTTTCATCTATTTAGAAACGTTTAATCGATATCTTTCTATATAACTGCAAGTTAGGCGTCAAAACGATACTTCTTATGTCATGCACAGAAATGAAGGCGCCCAAGTACCAGCGAATGCACGCGAATATTTTCGAGGATAAGATCAGATCAAACACATCGTTCGACCAAAGCGTGTGCACCATGTACGGAAGAATTCTTTGCAAAATCAATTTTTGATCATCGGTTGCTCAGCATCGGCTCTCGGACAGAAATCGACTGTGAGTAATAATAGAAACATCATTCCTTTCCTCTTCCTATGGAATGGATTCCAAGCCTACGTTTCCGAGACTGAACCCAAAGCAGTTTCCAACGAGCTTGAGCGAGAAATAATCACCTCGCTTCTCTTACTGAGGACCGGAAAATCATTTAAGAACAGACAGCAACGCAAACAACAGAAGAAGCCTCATATGAAAACGATGCGCTTTGAACTCCGGAAATATTTTATTGAAAGCAAACTTCCCGTCCACCTACGTTCTGCAAAAGGAAAGGGTAAAACTATCGTGCCACATTTTGCTTTCATGAATTTTCAAAAACTATTTGACACTGTGTCTGGTCTCTACTTCCCTTCTCTTAATTGGGCTGCTTGTACGAGCACATTTTTGCCCTTCGTGTAAAACGTCTTGAGCCACCTCACTGCATACATCAGCAGACAACAAAAACAACAAATGTCTCATGTGGGGCAGATGTGACACAATAAGGAGTTACATTCATATCTTACATGCCAACGTTATTTCTGCCCAATACCTTCCATTCCTACAGCTTGCTCATCCGAAATAGAGCCAAGTTTTACCTAAGTAATTTCCCGCATCTTCCACAACAGGAAACTCACCTGTATTGCACTTTCAAAAACTCATTAACAGTTACATTTTTAAATCAGCCATACCTTCACGTAACCGCAACGCGCATCTCCCTTCGGCCGGCCATCTTCATCTTTATATATTTTCACCTTCAGCTTGTTCGTCCTCGCATCACGCTGGATGACGCCACATTTGCTCATCAGCTCCTAAACTGCTACTTCATTCAGCTAACAGTGATACGTTGTGAATACTCTCGATGCTCCCTTCCCGTACTCGAAATGTATAATTCAGACATTTCGAAACTAACATACACCTTATTCAATATTCCTAAACAAACAATAAACGCGTGATTCAATAACTCGCACTATTTTTAATGAAAGATTATGTACGGTAAAACAAAATGAGCGCATTGTGTGCGATTGTTAGGCCAAACCTTCAACAAGCAAGCATTATCGGTGAAAAATGTAGCCCACGATTGAGGACAACTGGCAAGCCATGCATGTTATCGAAACAACAATCGGCCCAACATTCAGACGCAAAAAAAACGTTTCCTCACAAGTGAGTTATTCATTTAGATAGTCACGAGTGCAACTTTAAAGCAAAATAAATGATTGTAGTCTTGAGTGACCTTAAGAAGAGATCAACAACAGATGACCGCTCGCCTGCAATAATAAGCGACTATTTCTTGCATTTCGTTAGCGTTTTTTTGCCCGTACCACAGTATCAGCAAAATATCTCATTATATTAAAGAAAAGAAATCATTTGGAAAAAAACAATTCATATGATGAGCTTGAATCGTTTGTTGATTGATCATGATTCGATGAAGAGCGTGTAACTGCCGGGATGGGCCAGTTTATGTGTGCTCAAATGAAAACGCTATAATGCAGAATCAAAATTCAAGAAATAAGAAGCTCACAACAAATATATCCTCAGTGATCGTATTTGGCAAATTGGAAACATAGACGGCCGCAATCCTCGTTTCGTCCAGTTCCACCCAACCTGAAAACAAACCCAAATTCTACATGCACACTTTCAACGCAACAGCGCAATACCAAGACTCTGAAACTTTAACAGTTTATATAGGACAGTGCAAGAAACGAAGATCCACCTTAGTGGGATGCTAGTAATTCTACGCTCACCCTCCAACTAGCTTACAATGCTTTCAAAGTTCATTTTAAAGAAAGGAGGCGAACGGGGCGTGAGAAAAACTTAAAAAGTAAAAAAAAAACGAAAGTATTCACATCAGCGATTGACTATGTGCTTTGCGTTGTTGCATCTAGAAGATTCAATTCGTTTAAAAAATTCTCTATAAGCACAACACATCAAAAACAACACAAACTATGCCAAGGTTTTCAGCTGAAGAGGAAAAATCATCAGGCGAACCGTCTCCCTTTGGCTTATCGTGCGTTCTGGGCTTCTTCGACGCACTCGCTTCATGCGCACGCTCCGATTCAGCGTTCTTTGCACTCGTTCCTTCAGTGGCACTAAAGTCGTATTTGATTCCATAGTTGGCGTTATAACTGGCCAAGAAATCTTCATCCACCTGCAACTGATCATGTTAATAATGCAGTTACAATAAAAATGTGGCCGACCACCTAAGAACCGCATTTCGTCATATGGGATCTACACGCCAGCATAAGGAGAACACAAATAACTATGTGAATAACCATCAACATAACGGAAAACTTCGCGGGAGTATAGCAGGAAATGGGATGGCAAAACGAAGAACAATATTACGAGTGAAAATTCTCTCAACATGGTAGCCGCAACACAACACGGTTACCGGTATGCGTGCTATAAAATGTCCTTTTCTCCTCCTTTTCCTCCCCTCCCTCCCCCCTTCCCTCAATCTCCCATCAGTTAACATCTTACAAATGAAACTTGGTTACTCTAGTTGCACGCTGTAATCGCTATCCTCGGTTAGGTGATCTAATGAACTTTATGACGTGCATGAACAAAAACTGGAAGCGCATAGTATGCGCTCGGATGTGATATGACTTCGACAATTGAGCTCATCGAACCAACCGATTTCCGAATACTAAACAACCTTTGATTGCAGACATTAAATAAACCAGCAAATAGCATATCCAGTTGAAATCGTATGCAACAAGTTCTACGAAATTACCAAGAACAGTCGACTGCACATTAAAACTTTTTTCACACTTCGCTAGTGACTCCTTTCATCTCAGAGCCAAATTTTCGATGCAGAATTTTTCGTCATTTTCAAATGCTGGAACTTCACATGAAAGTAAGTACCAGCATGGACACCCGTTTGTTACATCGTCACACTTCATGTGGAAATTACCTGACCCCGGTACAATTACTTTTCGAGCTGAAACTACCGGACACACATACGTACATACACACACGTACACGCAGGCTATCGCGACTAAAAAAGGTGCTGTGAAAAAAATATAATCTCAATTTGTTCAACGTTTTTCATAGAATGGTCATTCTTGGGTGAAATTATTTCCCAAATATGAGCCTTTTATAGCCTTCTTAAATCTTTGCCAAACGGCATTCTAAAAAACTGCATGACTCTGAATTCTGCAAAAATATTTTAATCTCCGATTGCGCCCAGACAGACAAGGAATAAAAAGCTTGACGAGTTGATGGTATAACTCGGTCGTCATGGCACCTTATGCGTTTGGTTTAGTAAGCGGCAAGGTCCAGAAATCTTCATATTATTTAAGAAGTCTCACTACTCCCCATCCCAAATTTGGAGGGGAGAGGATGAAGGAAAGGAAAGGAAATGTCGCACAAAAAAGGGAATTTTAGAAGCTGACTCAGGAATTTCTGGTAGAAAACGAAAAAATTAGGTCTTCTGCAGTTCGCAGGATAAGTGGAGGAGGGAAATGTATGGGGGTGGGGTGGTTCATCCAATCATGTTCAGAAGTTCGGAGAAGGGACTATCCAAAACATATGTGTAATGGTTACGGATTGATGCGACGGTGTCATGTTCTGCAAAAGCACACAAAATCCCGATGAAAAACAAATGAACCCTTCGCGTGAAAAGTTATGTTGGACTTGTTTGGAGCGCCCGTTACGTACTTTCGAATAATTTGAGGTTACATCCTCAAAATAATTCAGCAGTCATAAAAGTCGCGCTTGTAAAGGATTTTCGAGCGGACCAATCGTATCGCTTCTTTATCAAGAACACCCCTGTGAAGCAGAAGGAAAATAGGAGCTTTTCTGTCGTATTAATGGAGATCTCTCCTTCACCTTCTAACAAACAAACAAACAAACAAACAAAAACTTCCTGAATGATGGAAAGCCTCGATTCGACTAACCGGGTTCGCAGGCACTGATAGGCATATGCAGAAGGGGGAGCGATGAGGGGGGGGGGGGGGGGGGATACTATTCTCGACTGTAGAGCAAGTATAGGGAAGAATCGCTCAAGTTTAAATTGTGACGAATGCCTATTTCAAATAACCATTTCAGTGAAAAATTTGCAACTCATAATTGTAATATGAAACGACTCTCCAATTCACTTGGAACTTTAAACTTCCTGCCAGAACTATGCATTTGATACCAGCCCACCTCTTGAAAGTCCCTGCGCTCGCGGGTGCCTGTTAGTTCTCTTTTATGCCAAGAAAGCGAACAGCACAAATACTTTGGCAGGCTGCAAACTAGCTCATGTTCTTGATACCAACGCATCATTCCCTACATTCATTCAGTCAATGATAAGACAGTGACAAATCAGAGGGACCTAACCTCGATAGCTGGTAACCACTGTTGACTGACTTCGTTCCACTCCATCATGACACCGTCAAC
>JPKZ01000610.1:11258-35140 GCA_000803305.1 Toxocara canis
GGGAGTTCCTCCACTGAGATATATAGAATGCAAATTTTTTCAGCTACCTTACGAGGACGTAAAACCATTTTGAACAGTTTTGCATTTCTCATAACGAAAGAAAAACAGAATGAAGAAACTGTTGAAGCGGTATGCAATATTGTTTCCTAACTTCAAATGATTATTCAAAAGTATGAACTCTTCATGAGCTGCATTGATCACAATGGTAATGACATTATCTTTACATTGCGATAATTTCCTCGACAAATTCTCATTGTTCTTCAACTAAAAACATTCAATGAAATTGGCATGGTTCAGTAGTAAGAACTATGTGCGCAGAGAGCTGGAGAAAATTTTAGCAACAAATTTTTATTGAGTTTTGAGAATTAGTAAAATTAACTTTTAAAAAAAATTATGGTTCAATAAAATCGTTTAACTCCGCAAATGAATAGAAACAAAAGCATCGTATAATTTGTCATGCTAAAAGGCTCAAAATGAGCTAGAATGCTAAGAAATTTAGATAGAGATATCTATAGCATAGGAGCTTTACGTCTGTAATCTTTTTGTTCAAATCAAACCTGTTTGCCGTTAAGCGTTCAGTTGAGTATATATGAGTCGTTAAAGATATTAAAGAAAATGGTCGAATATTAAAATTTCTTGAAATTATAAAGATGTTAGAAAAATTAAAGAAAAAAAAAAGAAAAACGAATTTGGCGATTAGAAATGGTCGAATATTCATCAATATTTTTAGGATATCGTCAAGTGAATGTGCTAAGTGCGATCCAACTTTTTCTTTGGGTATCGTAGAAGAATTAATGCGCACTTCAACGCTTTCCATATTTACTGCAAAACGCTTCACTATGCAAAAATGCGCCATCGTAAAAAAAAAGTGTATATTTGTACAGTTGGATGTGAAAATGAAAACGTTTAATTATCATTTTTTAATTATCACTGTCTGTTAAGGCGTTTTGGTTAATCGTTTTGTAATGGAGACCAAATGCAAAATTATCATCTCCTTTTTTTTTTCACATCGTTATGCGTTCAACTCTCCTCTTGCTCTCCTCTAGGAATATTTATTAATTTGCGTTAGAAATGGGTGGAGGTTTTTTGGTTTTTTTGTTTTTTCACGAGATAGTACAACAAACCGGAAGTGGTCAATTTAGTAAAGGAACCTGAAAACGTCTGACCGGTCCCAGCACTCGCAAATTAAAAAAAAAATGAACAGTTTAGTACCGCTCTCGTTAGCAGCTCTTGAATGAATTCACTCCAAAACGCACTCCTTGGACGGCTAATATAACCATCATTAAAGTCTTCTTCCTACTGTCCAGCAATAATACAACATTTCAGAAGGTGAAACCAGCTCATTAAACTCGATCCACCGCTAGATATCTTTTTCGCAAAAAGAAAAAAAAAAAGAATAAACAGTTAAGCATGACAACAATGAAAAAGTATTTGAAATTCTCTTTAAAATTTCACTAGAAATCGTAGAATATATTTTTCCATACTGATACCAAATGTCCTTAATTTTATGCAAGGCTTCCATGAACACGTGAATGCATGATCTACGAGGACCTCCTAGAGAAAGAGACCCGAAGACAGATGATGGCTGGCGGCTCAATTCTAATACGTTCTGCTATAATTATACATACATGCTAGAAAATATAGCCGACATAATTACAACGCGAGAAAATTACAACGTACACCGAAATCTCCTAATGCTCTAATTGCGACCCTCACTAGACACTACCACCGGCTGACTGCTGCAACGAGATGACGGCTGTGCGAACATGCGTAATAATAACAATCAGTTATTGAGCTGCACACAGGCGGAAAATATTATTCGTCGCAAAATAATAAATTTCAACAATTTGCACATCAAAGCGTGCTAACATTATGCCATAAACAAAAGACGGATATATAGATCTGCACAAAAGTGCCGCCCTCGATGCCATCCAACACATGAAACCATCTGATGAAGACGTTAAAAAAGTTGATTGTCACTACGAAAACGTCTCTTATATGTTACCTTTAAGGTTAAGTAACTCTCTTATATATTACCTTTAAGGTAAAGAAATGCCTATGTGTACTGCTAATACAAAGTAATGCTTACAATGTGCGACGTAAGAATTTTCAAACAGCTGGACCTGCTGCTTTCTAAACGAATACTCACGGCAAAAAAAAACCTACTTTTTTTTTCCGCTGAGAACTTCAACTGAAGTGATTTGAGTGAATAGAGTTCGATTTAGTTTAGAATTGCGAAAGTTATACTGCTTCGAGTGAGCACCTATGTCACCAAATGTACGGATCTCTGAACATATTTTTTTCTGGAAACAAGTGTTAAATATTTAGGCTATACAGTAGGCAAATTCACTGAGAATAATTTAAGCAAAAAGTAACTCAGAATAATTTCAGCAAAAAGGGGGACTCCATGCAGTTTGAAAATGAAAGATTATGGCATTTGATGTATAATGATTTTATGCTATTAACACCTAATGCAAAAACATATAGACACTAGTGTATGGAACTTTCTAAAAGTCAATTTTCATATTATGGTGCTTAAAAAAGCATGATGAAAGTAAATGAAACAAAAGAATGGCTTACTAGTTGGCGAGGAATGCAAGTTTGGAAACGTTGGAAATTGTTATGTCGTTGAATGCGAGCATTTGCAAAAGCTTATAAGACCAACAAATGTTTGAAAAATTGTACCGATAATATTCCGAAAGTAAAATTAAAGAATTCATGCATCGAAATTTAATAAGAGAAGTAAGACTGAATGGAATTCAAAGTTGACGGACGAGTAGTCGCACGTTTTTGCTGTCTGAATATATAAATTGTCAAACATTATGCGTATGCAAACTTTGCAATGCAAATTTCCAAAAGACGCAAAAGTAGTCTATAGTGACTCAACGCACTAGTACAGCCGAATGTGAACACAGCAAGATCTGTTGTGCATGCAAAAGAAAACATTTTTAAAATAAACCAAAAAATTGCAATCGGTTCTCGAATTGTGTAAATGAGACGAAATGATGCGATCAATAAAGTGATGTAGTCGAAGTATTATTTCGAAAACGAAATCGATCTCAAATGTGGCGCTATAACCTTGCAGTGTTAGCATTTTGCAGCTAAAGTGACCAACGTTTGTCGTTTATGATGTGTTCTATACGCATCAAACGTTATGTGGATTAAAATCGACTAGCTGTACGCATCGACTAGCTGTGTGCCCGAATCGTCAGCTATCGAAGAAAGCTGACGATTCGGAAGGGCCCGTTGAGATAAAACTAAGCTACGAATGAAAAGACTGCAAATATTTGCTATTAGATCTTTCGTGTGAATCAGAATAACGTTGACGCTTCATCACCACCTTGACGTTTTAATGAAATGATTACAGCTATTGCGAAATGACGCATGACGTTCTGCATGCGCTCTTCGACACAGACAAAAATCTTGCGCGCTTGCTATATCCCAATGAATATTTAGCTGCAACAATTATATTGCATTTTTAGCTGCAACAGGTTGCCTAAGAAACGTTATTTCTGTGTAGTCCGATAACACCGTTAGGTCGAGCGATTGCCTGCGATACCGTTCTAAGAGCCGTCGTTTCCTCATAAGCGGAAGACATAGCTGAATTATACGGAAGCAATTGTAGGCTGCTTTTGAGAGACTCGGATGAAGAGCATTGTAGGGCATAGTCCACTTCTATCTAAGTCATCTTATTTCATATTACTATTAAGGTTACTAACAACGTCGTTATTAATATTTTCATTTGCCAACCTTTCCCCCCTCTCCCTTTCTCTTCCCCTTTCCCCTTCCCCTTTCCCCCTCCCCTTCCACCCCCTTCCTCCGTCCTACGGCACTCTAATGTTACGCAAATGCTGTTCATGGAGCCAATTTTGCTCAATAAAAAGTTCAGTGCATTTAAAAAATTCACGTTTTGGTATGCTCCTGAAAGCCGCACACTATCGTCAATTTTAAATTTATCTTTTACGTCAACAGGGAGTTCATTTCATCCAAGCAATTTTACTTAATAGCTCAATGCAATTGGCTCAATGAGGGCAAAAAAAAGAGCCAAAAATATCCAACTAGTGGAAACTAGACGCAAAAAAATATTTCAGCATTTTGAAGTCATTTTCGTTTAGATTTTTCCGATTTTCATTTTTCGTTCTTCGATTTTTTATGAAAAAAATTCCACAACTTGTACGCATTTATAGAAATAACATATGATACACGTGGAAACTAGACGCCAAAACAAAAGCTTAACAGTTAATTTTTTAATGTTTCATGTGAACGATCGTTTTGCAGACGAGAAAAAAAACGCTGTTTTAATGTTTCTTGTTAAACGATCTACCATTTGTTCCGTAAACGCTTATGACTTGTAATGTTTTCTCTTCACTAAGTACAATTCGTTCATGTAAACAATCATTTATCACTTCCGTATTTTACGATTAATACTCACGAAAGCATTAATTTATGTTTATAATTTCACGGCGCATTACTACTACTTTTTGTTACGTCTTACATGCTTTGTTTATTTCACCTTGACGACGATTCGATGCAACCATGCAAATGAATAACAAAATGTTTGAATACAAACCGCTGTCCTGTCTGAGTTACTCACAACCATAAAGTTGAAAGAGCAGATTTGAAGCGATGTGTTAGCGTAACCTTGCGCATAGGTAAGCGAAAAGAACAAAGAACACCGATTCTTCCCGCATATGTAACGAATATACAGACAAGTTGAGGATTTGTTAGGTAAAAGTTTAGAAAATTTGCGTTCTTTTTTGCCATACGATCCGCTTGTCTTAATCCAGAGTCTATAGTCATTCGAGGACCAATTCATCCTATTCCAGTCGTTTTTATGAAACAGGATTCTGCACAAAGGCCCGAGTATAACGAATAGATCCACTTACCTTGTAGGAGAAATATTGGTCTCCCTTTCCGGAGTGATGCAGATTCCGGAAATTTCTAGAAAAGACTCAGATCAGAATCCGCGCATATACGCGTTCATGTAAGGCGTACGCCATATGCAAGAGAAATCGATGTGCGCTTAACACTTTCGGCTTGCTGCGGCCTCGGAGATCGTAGGAGGTGTTCAAACTTAGTTATCGCCATCAAACGTCAATCAGCATCACTAATAATTTGGTCGAAATATTCAAAAAGTTTTTCAGAGCGACTAACAGAGTGAATTGCATTCTGAAGTATACGATTGAGCCATAGACAAACTATTGAAGTTATTTTCTGTTTCATGCAATGACCAAGATGCAATCAACGGGGATGGAAATTGTACTAGATGACAATAAATCTTGCAACGTTAGCGGTAATGATGACACCGCTAATGATACTTATTGTTAGTAAACAGCGCACGAATGAAAAAAAAAGAAAAATTTTAAAAAATGCAAGAAAAAACCTTGTTAAAGAAAATAACCAACTCATATCATAAGTTTTTAGTCATCATGATCAATTGTTGTTGTTCACTTTGAACAGTTTTTTGAAGTCACAATTTTTGAAGTTCTCTCAGCACACCTTATAAACTAGACAACCTGACCCGTTGGTTACTGAAACTCTTGAACAATTTAACTAAAAGTTACTTCATATTTTGTAGGAATCGCATAAAAAGTAAAGCGTCAATATTGTCCATCCTTAGCATGTTTGGGTTCGCTTGTAATATTCATGAACTATTTACTTCATCACTAAATTTAGCTCCTAATTCTTTCAGTATCTCCTTCATTAAATTTAATCACTCAACAGTATTAGTATTTCTTATCGTTTCGATAATAGCTGTCAACTCGTTAAAAGATTGCCCGCCAATTCCATGCAACAGAATGAGGAAAACGTCATAAAATGTATCATATAAAATGTGCGGAGATAAGTGAAAGCAACTGAGCCATTTAATTTCCGCTCACTTATAAATGACTAATTAATTAGCTGCAAACATCAGCAATATTAAATGGAGATCTGCTTTTAAAAATTGCTTCTTTTTTTACCTCAAACGGTCTTCTTAATTCGTGGAAAGATCCCAAAAGCAGCTAACGATTAACGAACAACGTTCATGCAGTGACTCTTTTCTTCGTTCATTTTCGCTATCTCACACGTATATGCTGGTCCATGCTGGCTGTTTTAGGAGTATCGCCTGTTTTCCGAACCTAAACCTTAAGAAATATTTTGTAGCACTGATCCGACACCAGGTGTTTCATGTATGTGAGTGCGAGCGCCGAAAACTTCACCTCATACAACCGTTGTGATTCATTCGGGATATGAAAGGATCAAGGGTTGAAGCAAACGAGGCGAACCCATACCTCGAGGCAGTGCCGTTGTGCTGCCTTTTCGCTCTGTCTGCTAATGCTCATATCCGTTGCTCTGCTTACTATCCATGATGACGTCTAAGCAGAAAACTGGTTCTGGTGTATCGGCACCTATCAAATAAGCAAATTCTGTTTGACTGCACTTCTCGCGAGCTACTGGGGGGCAGAATTACCTGATCAGATGTTTGCCTCAGCAGATAGTATTCGAAGAACTGAAGACACAGACTGCCCCGACCACTGGATAGCCGATGACTGAAAGACTGAAAGCTCTGCAAAAAGTACAATATGCTTGCTATTAGACCGTATCGCACCACTCCGTTACCAGGCGTCGGTCGTACCACTTCGCGACCATACATCGGCTGCATTTTCTGTCTCTCAAATGGAGAATTCAATCGAAGCTGTACCGCTCGCTCGTGTTCATTGAAGCTGTGATGCTCGTTGTCGATCACACTGCTATCGTGATGTTCAGAATTGCTCAAGAACGTGTTGCTGTCGATCACAACATGATAAGGCTCATCTTAAATTTGGCGCGAAGAGAGATGCTCGGAATGGGCATAACCAACAGCTGCAGACGCGGTCGCATGAAGCTCATCTTTGGCAATAACAATATAGTTGTTTACTTGTTATGCGTCTGTCGTTATGTAAGAAAAGTTTCCGAGTACAAACATGTTCAAATAAGAAAGTCGTCTCGGATGGCATGTCGTGATGAATTCGGTCGTTGAGGACAAGCCGAACCTGTCAATAGCTTCTTGAGTTGTAGAGACGAAGCAGTTGTGTGGAGCTGGCTGGTTAGCTCGATCTCGAATCGTTGGAAATCGATAAATGGATTTGTTGAGAGCATGGTAAAATCGGTCAATGGAACGGGACAAAAAGACAGAGCTGTGTATATTTCATTGCGCCTAGCATCATGAGCTGGAAATTTTCTGCACAACAAATGTTGCTGATTTGTTTTTAGTTTTAGAAACATGGCTTTCGGATGACTTTTCCGACTCCTTTATTTCCGTGACTCCTCTTTTCACGTGTTTCGATACGGTCGCTGATGAGGCAACAAACGGTAGAAACCGTGGCGCACATAAAGAAGGGAAACGAAACTTGGAACACAGGTTTCGGCTATATTATGTAGGTGGGTAACCCTCGAGGACGGGGAGGGGGGATCACAAATCATCCCATATTAAGCGTATATCACCAATGCGTGACGATATATTAGTAAAGTAACTTGTGCACGCTATAGGAGGTCCGCCAGGCACCAGCGTCACGGAAAATGGCGCAGCAGAAGTGTGTAGACAGTCCGAGGCGATGGTAATTGCGCAGATATTTTTGGTGCCTGACTCATTCTTGCGCGAGGGTGTGACCGTTCATTTTTCTTTCCTCATTGTCTCACTGGCTTTTGTTCTAATTAAATATTTCTGGTTTATTATATTCATGATCGCGTTCTTGTGATCACAGGACGAGGTTGAGATCGAAACTGGCGATCAACATTCGCAATTGTTCGTTAAAAAAACACTTCAAATTCCATAGGTTCTTTTTCTACAGAAACTTCTTAACAGTGGAGAATGAATTGTGATATATGTTGGCGAGCAATCCGATAACTTTTCTTGACTTCTCAGGTATTTGATATTTCGGACCTGAAGTTGTCTCCATGGAAATGGAAAAATGTGACGATATCACATTGCTGCAATATCGTTTTTTTTACATACTGATAACTATCAGGAGCTGATCGGAATGCATTGTACACTCAAATGTCAGCAATGTAAAATTGCTGATTAAGGTGAGGTTGATTAGCCGGGGTCTTCAAATTACCAGCCAGGACATACCAACCAGAACGTACCAAGCAGAACGTCCTTACTACCGATAAGCTGTTCTCGGTTTACCAATCTAATTTCACTGCGTATATGCAAAATTCGCAAAAACATCTCTTCACCGATCGCTGCATCTAAAATTCACTGATCGCTGCAGCTATGTTGCTTTCAGCATCGCTAAAAAAAAACAACTAAAGAGTGAGAGTTGTTGCATTCTTTTCTCATTCGTGGGAACGTTTGTTTATTTTTTTTGCGTTCAGCTAAACCTCAAATACTCGACTTACCACCGTTGCAGTGATGTATTCCATATGGAAAATGATTATGAATAAAAAGTGGGAATATTTAACTAAAATAAAATCAATGAAGAACACAGAAAAAAGAAGCCAGTGAAAGAAACAATCTCAAGTGCAGAAACGAGTAAAGCACCAGAAAGATTTGCGCCATCACCAACGTCACTCCTCATTATCCATGCAAGTTTCGCTGCACTGCTTATCGTGATGTGTAGCTTCTGGCCGACCTCCTACAGCCTGCCCTAGTTACTTTGCTTTACAAATGCCCCATCCCAAACTTAGAGTGGCGTACCCTCACTTTCCCCTAACCCTCCCCCGCCCCCAACTTAGAGTGCCATACCCTTAATTTCCCCTACCCCCTCACCCGCAACTTAGACGCACTTCACATATTGAGACTTTCGCAGATGTGAGCGGGCTACAGTCAATGCCGTGGTGTTGAACTGGGATTGCAATGGATATTTCCGGGGATGCTCAGGTATCAGTGAAATTTATAGTAAATTTATAGCAACTGTGACAAAGAGCATTATTTATATCTTGATCGTCATGAACCGGTTATGAAATACGAGTTATATGCGAAAATTTCACGAGGAATCAAGAAAAACGTAAGGAACGGTCTTGCTGATCCTAAACCATTCTGTGAATAATAAATGGTGAATTAAATACTCGACAGGAAGTTGGCGCGCTAAAGGACAGGAAAGCTTAGTGGTCGACGACCTTGCCAAATGCAATGTTGTGCGATCTATTTCTCTCACGTTTTTATAGAAAACAACAGCTTTAGCCTTATTTTTCGTCCACAGCAATGCTTTCGGCTAAGCTTCATAGATGGTGGAATTTATTTTTTGACGAACGACATTACCAAACTGCATTTAATATTCGATGACGCACATCAAATCTCGCTAAAAACGATTCCCGTACTTCCACATATAAACTTCAATTATCTTTTCTTACTTATTTCTTGCTATATGGAAAACAGCCACTATCATCAAGCCCTTCGCCCTTACTAGAAAAAAAGCGGCCACTGTCATCAACCCCTCCCACCTTGTTAGAAAAAAAAAGCGTCCATTTTTCCTCGCTTGAAAACTATCATCGCATTTGCCCCACATCATTAGTATGGCAAGGTTATGGAAATCATTGTGAACGATTCAGTGATTTTCTGCATTATGTCCCGTTCATTTATTAACCTTGTACAGCGCGGTTTATGTCCGATCGTTCCTCGCTATCGCAGCTGATTTTATCGGAAGTGACTGGATAACTGCAATAAATAATTCAGACCGACCACGTTATGCGTCACAGGGAGGGAAATCTTGCACAGATTAGCGGGTCGCGGGGATATCCGACTTGTTATTGAAAATAATGAAATATTTTCTTCTAAATCGTTCATTCAATGTGAAGATAGGGGAAGCCACAAAATTTTTATTTTATCTGAACCAGGAAGAAAAGTACTCCTAGATCGCATTCCCAAGAGATGCGTCTAGGAGTACTTCTCTTCCTCGTCTAAATAAATGATATTTCGGACAACATTTCAAGAGAATTTAAGCTGTTCGCCAGTGTTCTAAAGATTCATGAACGCTTACGCCGTTTTGCCATTAATTTTTATTCCTTCCAAATTGAGCTTCATAAATTCACTGAATGGTTAAGACGGTGATAGTTAAACGTATCTCATGAAAAATGTTGTATATTCCATGTAACTTTAAGGCATGAGTATTTCTTAAGGTTAGATGGTTCGGTTTAATCATTTGCTGCTGACTCAGGTCGGTGATCATTCTAAACTGGAATCTGCATTGTTCAAAAATTGCTTCGAAGGTCCTCACGTTTATAGACTTCATTCTGCGAACTTCACATCACAGAAATGCACTCGTATGAAGTTTCGTACATTGTTCATTGCTGCCTTCTCACCCGATTGTCATAGTCGGTTAAGGGTTTCCGAACTGGAAATTTTTGAATACCGCACAGTGAAACATGAACTGATGCTGTGTTACGAAATAGCAAAATGATTTTCGGATATACCTTCTGACAGCATTTTCTCGTTCGATTTGAGGGCTGTTACGGATTTTGTCTACATTTTTTTTCCTCGTTTGTGAGTGACAAAATTTATTTACATTTTTTTACATAACGGCTCTCTTATATAACGCAATACAGTGTTTCATTTTTCGATAACTTCAGACTGTTTTTTCTATATGATTTCAGCGGTATCACGTTTTACTGCTTATTATTGTGCGTGTTCCCATCATGAAGCATGTATGCATGTACTGCATTGCAAATATGTACATATGCGTGAAGCATTGCAACTATGCATATGTGCGTGAAGCACCGCAAATATGCACATATCGTGTTGGCGTAAATGCTGCATGTTTTATACATGTGAATTAAGACTATTCAAATCAATCAAAGATCATCTTTGCATTCCACATGGAACGAGCGCCTGCCAAAGATCTCCTTATTTGCTCTATAGAATACCTCTCTGTCCAACTTCCCATCCCCTCTTTCGTTTTCGAAGGGACTTTTATTTACTCTGCGACGTACCAAAGGGCCCAAAACAATAACTTTTTAACATCAGGACCGAATGTTTATCGCCTTAAATCTGAAAACGCATATATGCACAATATATACACAATTTTCAGCGAAATGCTGATATGAACTCATGTTCGTATAAGCATTTCGCTGAAAAATGAGACACTCAAAAAGCCCATTTTCTTCAGGTTGCTTCGCCAAAAATATCCTTCGCTTGCAAAATCTAAGCTTCCACATCATAATTCTCTGCCACTTCTCCTCCTCCTCCTTGGGCGTGTGTCCATGTGCGTGTGTGTATGTGTGTGTGTTTATGTGTGTGTGTGTCTCCGTGTGTCTGTGCCTATGCATATATGTGTGTGTGTGCGTGCGTGCGTACGTGTGTGTGTATGCGCATGTGAGTGTGTGGATGCGTGTGTGCGCATGCGTGTATGTACGTGTGTGTGGGTGTGTGTGACTTGTATGTATGTGCGTGTCCGTGTGCGTGCGCGTGCGCGTGTGCGTGTGTGCGTCTTTGTGTCTACGTGTCTGTTTTGTGTGTGTATGTGTGTGGGTGGGTTTGTGTGCGTCTGTTTGCGTGTGTCTGTGTGCGCAGGTGTTTGTGTACGTGTGTTTGTGTGCGTGTTTCTGTGTGTGTATGTGTGTGCGCGTGTGTGTGTGTATGTCTGTGTGTTTGTGTTTGTGCATGTGTGTATGTGTGTTTGCGTATTTGTGCGCATGCATGTGTGTATGCGCGCGCGCGTGTGCGAATGTCTGTATCCGTGTCTGTGTTTGCGTATACGAATAACTTTCACTACCCGGATACTGCTAAATAACGCGCGAAACAAACGGGATCGTAAAACATAAGAACAACTCATCTGCCATCTGCTGGCCGCTTTGTCCGACTGCGTTCGCATCAGCTTATGCTGGAGCTGAAAGGCACTGTAACGGATAACTTTTGGAACGCTATGATGTGACAATCCCACAAAATTGCGTTATGACACAATAAGACAATCATTTTGAATCATCTATCGCACTTATGCAAATGCTCCATTTGGTGAACGGACAACGTTGAACATCACTGCGTTGATAACGTTGCAGCGGAAACATTACTGTCTGTTACAGCTAAATATCCACAACGGTCTAACGTTTGGCAGGAACATGAAAGCGTTTCCTTTAGTTGGGCATTATTTTTTATTAGTGGGAGATACCACCAGGTCGAGTAGTTTTGTGCCAGTTTGATGGGTCGATGTGTGTCCATCAAAGTTGGCTTTTTCTGCACATTGCGATCGAATGTGGCGAGGTGATTTGCGATGAAATCAAATGTGTGCATCCCAAGTTTGAGGTGCACCACTTCGAGCAGCTCTCTTCATTTGATTTTCACATTTTATTTGCTCTTTTATGCTAAGTACATGCGATGAATAAATAATCTGGTATATGACGACTGATAAAGCGCAAAATTGCCGTTTGCGAAATTAAAAAAACCAATTAACATCAAACCATATTGCCGCCCCATAGTCGAAACCTATCGATGACAGAATCAAGCAGAAGCCTAAATAATGGCAAGAAATTGCAGCAGTTGATTGGAGCATTTATTTAGTTAGTTGGTTATTCATTATTCATTTATTATTTGTTTATATATTTATAGTTATTTACTTGCCTGCTTATTTATTTCGCCATTTTGAACATTATGCATACCATTCACTCCCCATATATTTTTCAGCATCTGTCGTTATCATTTATCACGTATCTACTGAATCACTCATTTAGCGTCTATCATATATTTTCAATACTTGCCATTGTTTACCATAATTAATATATTGTATATCCCCCCCTCATCCCCGCCTTCCACTGTGGCTGTCTTTTTTTTCACCCATGCCTGCTCTGAACTGACAGGATTCATTTTGGCTCGGTACATTTTCCAATTCGTTCTTACATTTCAACTCGTATCTGTACCGACACAAAAAGTGTGGTGAAGCACGCCGAAAGGAACTTGTTCAAAACATCGGCTGGAAACATACAGCTTGCGGAGACGCCGACTAGCAATCACCTATCGCTCTAATCGTCGAAGGGCTAAAACGTACAACAGTCAAAAAAGATCAGCTGATGGAAGCGTCAAGTGCTCGCAACGGCGACTAATGAAAATGTCGGCGGCTGAACACAAACATTCAGTCTGGTCAAAAAGGCGTGTCTACTTATATGTCGTTTACGATGTATATGATGCGCAGGTTAGGTGGAACATATAATCAAGCCAAAATGTACGCATGGAATAACCACCAGAGAATTGTTGTCATGAAAGAAAAGCAATGAAAGAAAGAAAGTGCGCATAAGAACGGATAGATTCTGAAATGTTAAGCATGACCGCACATCGAGCATCTTTCTAATTTTGTGAAGAGGCTACTGCTAATATGTATTATTTAAACTATTTGCTTCACTGCATAGCCGTAAGCATACAGATGCACTCGCATAACATCTTTTTACACTCGAATACCCAATGTACTGCTATCGAGTACGGACAAGAAGATGTATTGCGACTTTTAATGTTAAGCAACATTGCAATAATTCATAAAAATTATGAATGCTCCAAAGACCATAGAGCATATGTTGTACGATACGCTCGAAACTGTGACTAACGAAAACGACACACCGAAACGACAACTATTTATATTGTAAACGATTTATGTTAAGTAATAGATAAGCCAGAGATCCGATCTGATCACAATGCATAGACAATAAGGGCGGAGAAGACACATGAAAACATGAAACAAATCGAAATAACTAAAAAGCTCAAGTCGATACGGGTAAGATTTATTGTAAGCAGCTACCTTAACATGCTTGCTCATCAAAGTTAATAAGTTTGCTCGAAATGTGAACACTATGAGTTTATATGTATTCCCTTATATATCATGTGCTTGCATTTCTTGTAGCTTAAAGTTCTATATAGTGACCTTGCGTTTCGCCATAGATTCTGTATTTAGCGAAAAACTATTCATTTAAGGGCGTATTCGTCGTCACAATAAATAAATCTTATTGTGTAAAGGAAAGTTTTTGTTCAGTGGATTTTTGTTCTTAATATGGACGCATTGTTTTCTTTTTTTTTCGATATTGCACAATTCAGATATTCAACACTCAATGACAATTACAATATATGTTGTAAGTGTTGATTTTAAAAAAATTAACGAAGCATTAAAAGACGTGTTCGAGCACGCCCCGTCAAGAAGATCGACGAGATTGCAAAGCCATACGAAACATCTGATGGCTGTTAGAGCTCACATGATTGTGGAAGGAAGAGCACAAGGCGACGAATACAAAATGCTATATAAAAAATAAGGTCCTTGCAAGCTGACTGTGAAACAGATCGCTTGGAGAAACTAAGACGAGCAGTGGAAAATCATAAATGTTTAAAGAAAGCAGAAAGGGAAGCCTCGTTGAAACGAAAGGTGCCCACCGCGTTGAAAGATTGCTCCGGTAGGAGAACAGTGGTAAGGACAGAAGTGAAAGAAATCTGCGAAAATTTCTACAACGATCTATACTCCTCCAAGGTACACGTTCCAGAAATACAACTAGGAGCGGAAGAAGAGGAAATACCGGCGGTCATGTTGGACGAAATAAAGAACGTGTTAAATAATATTTGAAACCAGGCAGAAGTCCAGGCAATGACAAAATAAGGACGGAGTATCTGAAGGCGGGTGGAAATGCTCTCCATAAAGCACTCGCCGAAAGAATTACGAAGTACCTGAAAACCAGCACCATCCCAAGTAGCTGGTTAACATTGAAACTGTACTTCTGAGGAAGAAAGGAGATCCTGAGGGCTTGGCGAACTACGGTCCCATTACACTGTTATCGCAAGTGTATAAACTCTTCACTCGAATAGTTCTCAGTCGGATTGCTGCTCAAATAGAAATGCACAGAGAGCAAGCCGGCTTCAGATGCTGTTACTGCACTAATGACGACATCCACTGGAGAAGTGTAAGGAATACCAGATCCCCTCTGCTTAGCGTTCGTTGACTACCGAAAGGCATTTGACTCTGTAGAGACTACAGCCGTACTTAACGTTCTACATGAGGCAGGTGTCAATCCGAGGTTCGTCGAACTGATAAGGCTCGTAAATACTGCTTGTTGGACCGAAATCAAGATGCTCTTTGAAAACTGCAGCATAAACATCAATAAAGGAGTACGACAAGGTGATACAATATCACCAAAACTATTCGCAGTAACCTTAGGGGAGATCTTCAGAAGGATAGAATTCAAAGGGGGAATCAACATTGATGGAGAACGACTATCGCATTTACATTTCGCGGACGATTGCGTTTTGTTAGCCGCAAATGCGAAAGATCTGCAAAGCGATTCGCAACAGCTATCGACAATCTCTAAGATGATTAGTCTAGAAATGAATACAAGAAAGACGAAGTGGATACGGAATTCATTCTGCACAGAAGGCATAGTCTGCCTAGACGACGCAGAATTAGAGCTAGTGAAAGACTCTGCATACCTCGGTCGCCAAATGGAATCAAATAATTGTCCTGACGGAGGATGGGACCGAAGAAGAAGAGCAGGATGGATTGCCTTTGGAAGATACAAATCAGTCCTAACGGATCGAACTCTATCAATGAAGTTAAGAGCGAGCATCTTCAACACAACAGTTGTTCCAGCTATGCTCTATGCTTGCGAAACATGGGCTACCACAAAAGTAGCGGAAGAAAAGTTCGCCATCACGGAAAGGGCAATGGAAAGGCAAGTGTGCGGTGTCACCCAGAAGGACAGAATAAAGAACGATGATTTGCGTCGCATGACCGGAGTAAAAGGCATGGTAACCGAGACGTATAGGAGCAAAAGATGCTGGGCGGGTCATGTTGCAAGAATGTCTGATAATCGTTGGACCTATAGGCTTACACAGTGGATGCCAAGAGAAACAAAAATGCCTCTGCGTAGGCCAAAAACAAGATGGGATGAGCCACTCGTGAAACTGTTCGGTCAGTGCTGGAAAAGGATCGCACAAAGCAGAGATGTATGGAGCTCGGTGAACCTGCGCTCTCACAGGGAACGACGACAGCTCGCAAGCTGATCGCAAGGTGAGATTGTAAGTATATATATATATATATATATATATATATATATATATAAATCGTGTTGCTTGTCAAAAACCTGCTATCGGAGGTTTTCATAAATCAGTGAAATAAAAATGGGCATGCAACTAATATACGAGATTACGCTATTCTCTATCGTATACCACCATCAAAGCCTATTGGCGAGACAGTGCTGATGAGAAATAGAATAAATTAAAGAGATTTCATCGAGCCGCTCGTTCGATTTTTGCCCCTAATTCAATATAGCATGCATTGGAAATCGTGTTAAAAGCGTAGAAGAATTTAAGAACCTAAGAAGTTGATATTAAAAAGCGATAATGTAAGCGAAATCGTTCTTATTCGTCTACAATTAATTTGAATGCATAATGAATTCTCTAAGCGACCTAAAGAGATACCTTTTTGATATAAACATCCAAATGTGATGATCTATGATAGTCAATTCTAAAAATATATAATAGCTCTTCATAGTGTGTTTAGGGAATCTTATTTTATTCCCGTTGACTCCTTGGAGACTTCATTAACTGAATGAAGTTGTTTTCGAGTAGATGAGTCGAAGAAAAATGAAAGTATAGACTAATTAAAATTAGAACACAGTCTTTTCGCCTCAGCGATACCCACCACCCATCACCATTCCTTTCATCACCTTCCCACCACCTCTTTTCTTCCCTTCATCTGGCACTGCGAACTGTTCTAATTTCTTTTCTCAGCAGAGGTCCACTTTCAGTGAAGTTTTGCCCCCCCCCCCCCTTCCGCTGCTCTGGGTCGAGCACAAGCAGTTAGCTGTTTTAGAGGCTCTACTGGTTAGGTTTATTCTTCACTCTTTCTGACAAACCAAAATGCCAGAGCCCTCCGAGTTGTAATTCGTTGGTTCAACATACCATATTTCTACAAAAAGTAAGTGATACTGAGGACGCAGACCATAATATAAAACAAAGGGAGCAGGAAGACTTAACTGCTAACCTTAGCTTCCCAGTTGCATTGATTTCGTGGTCTCATTTTATTATTTTTTTTCATTTTTTCTTACCTTCCTCTTTGTCTTCTTCCACGTTATATTTTCCGTTTTTTTAGTGAATTGCTAGCTTAGCCAGCATCCAACTGCGAAATACGACTACCACTTTCCAACTGGAATGTGTGTACGGGTAACGTAGATTGTATGATATGGACTGCTCATACGCAGTTACAGTTTGGTTCAAAGTAATGATCCCTTTCGCGCACTCATATCTGTCATCGAGACTTCCATTTCCACTGAGTCCACAAGTATACTGTAGAAGCGAGCGAATTCACATAAGGGAACGTTCTATGACCATTGAATCCACGCAGTAAAAGGTGTCAATTGCAGCCAAAGATTTCGGTCATTTGGCTACGGTACACCTCTCTCTTCTCGTCCACCCCCCTATCTTCCCCTCCCCTTCTGTTCTTTCCTCTGTTTTCCACAATTGTGAAAGCAAAGCAAGGGATGAAAAACATACTATGATATATGCTTTTCTCAATTTCCGCTAAAAAAACACCGGTTGTCAAAAAGGAAATTTTAAAAAGAGGCACTCAAGAAATCGTCAAAATACGGAACACTGCGATTTTCTATAAAACTCATTTTCACGAGACAAAAATCATGCAAGCTTGAATAAAGTAGACCTCACGTACACTCTCAATGTTCATTCTAAGGTACGCGATAATTCGACGTTCGTTCACAAATCAAGTAAAGATACATGCTTTGTCTATTTAGTTAGAACGTATCACAAAAACGAGTTGCACGGAAAATGGCCGGAATATTGATTCGACGTATAAAAAGGTATTTTCCCGATAAACTCGATAACCCGAAATATTTATAGGTTATCGGGTTTAACTGATCCTAAATTTTGAATTCTTCCTACCTCAGTGGGGAATTTTCTCTAACCGAGCAGATAGCCGAATTTTTTGCCCAAAATTTTGTTTGTAATTTGTAATTTTCACACATTTTCATACATTCTTCAATTGTTTCCAAGATTGGCCTGGTAGGTAAATTAACGAAATTTGGATGTATCAATTTGTATATCAGGTAATTTTGCCAACAATTAAGGAATGGAATTAAAATCTCGATTGTACAATCCTTACCGTATTCTGTTTCGCTTTCTCGCAGTAAACTTTGCAAGCTTAAAAAAACGACTGGAAGCGCGTGCCAAAGGCTGGAACAATATGTGCTTTGGCGATTCACCCATTAAGCCAGACGGTTACGAAAACTTAAATTTTGTGCGACTCGATCACCCGTGCAAACCATTTTTTTAAACATTTGCTCTTCTGCAACTAGATCGATCGAATGTGCAACACGATCGGTCCAAAATACATACTCCTCCGTATCGACGATATTTAGTATTGTGAGGTTGTTTTAAGACGCAGGTCATGTCAACTATTTTTAGCACCCAGTAGTTACATCTTAATTTGCATCTAGAGCATCTGTTTCAGTGGTTCTAGAGGGAAAACGAAACTACCTAAACATTGTCACCAAATCACCACAGTACGCTCTACGAATCGCAATTCCACCAACGCGTATAAGAACTTAAAAATTCGAAGTGACTGACGAATGACAGCAATGAGAAACGATTCAAGCAGCTATAATCTCCGAGATGGCCGTTAGTGTTCGTGAAGGTTGTATCGCAAGCAGTGAAGAGGAATAATTTGATTGGCAGTTCTGTGATCCCCTTAGGCAGCATTCATGCTTCAACGCTTGCACTGATTTAGACCTATTCGAAAAAATAGCAATGAATGCGGACAACATCAACATTCGCTTGTTTCATCATCAAGACAGTAGGTTATGTGCTCAACTAAAATACGACCAGCGGATAAGCCGACAATTGGACCATGGAAAACATCATGGTGGCTAAACTTGTTACACTTCCTGCTGTAGGAGTAACGGTTGAGAAGTTAGGGCCACATGGACCAGCCCATGGTTAGCGGAATAGCAAGTGTGCATAGCAGCAAAAGTTTAGCAAGATATACGCCTTGGCGCTGCCATCAATTTGGCCAATCGGTTTCGCAAAGTGTAGGGCAAATGATGAAGCGTACGTAATATGCACTCATCTATCGTTGACGAAATGTGATCAATGCATTCATATATTATCGAAACAGATCGCCCATGCGAATCATATGTTAAACATTCGTTTTTCTGCAACCAAAAAGATGCAAAATGCAACTCAGCGATTGCAAAACGTATGCCAATTGTTTGCAGTTGCAAATGTTTGTAACCATCCGGTGAAGCAACATTCTGAAATTGGGTGCATAGGTTACCCCAAAGGCGTTGAATATACCTTAAGAAATTTTATTATTTTACCGTTAGTGGTTTGCGATTTGAAACTGTGGGATACATAGAGATGCAAACAGATAAACACAAATAAAAAAGTTTGTTGTTTGCATTTGAAGTACTGAACAACATTGACGCCTCTATTTCTTGACATATGGGGATTGAAAAAAAGAGAGTCCGGAGTCGAACTGGTCTTCAGGAATTGTTCTCGTTCCTCGACTTCTGAAGTCACTCATCGTGTTTACTCTTATTCCAAACTACTGGACGAAGTACCATCCCAACGAGGTCGCTGCATGATGAATCCGCTCGTTGATAGAGAACCGTCCAATTCGAGGTCATACAAACGCGCAGTAACCAACACATGCTCTCATGCTGTTCCTTGCGGTTCAGTGACTGTTTGTCGCCCCATCAGCCAAATTGCTTTCAGATGGAGTTCCTGCCCGTTTGCTCAGTGAACTGTTTTATGGTCCAGCTCCCATTGTTAGTGTAGGTTTATCCTCCTCGCTGGAGATCGCATATAACGGAGCAACACTAATAACGAAAAGCTCAGTAGAAAATAGAATCGGAAAATCACTAGAATCGGAAAATCATCACTAGAATCGGAAAATGGTAGAGGTTCAAGTATTCGATTCTTCATATCTGTTATTCTGTTCACATATTTGTTAGGTCTTTAAACAGTGCAATCATAATTAAAGACAGAAGAAGAAAATGCGTAACGTCGTTGTTACCTGTCTATTGCAAAAAAATTAATAATTATTGCCTAAGTCCAAACCATATTCTGCGTCTCCACTTCATCGTAAATATACCCAGTAGCTATCATGTGTTTAATATATACATGCATATACATAATTCTCATGCACAATGCCCCCATTTAGTGGATGATTATCAATGAAGTTATCAGCGAGATAATTTCTAACTTTTGCAGCACCCACGAGATGAGCCATTTGAAAATACGCGCTCAATAAAGACAAATTGCGATTGCAAAAGTCAGTCGTGTTTCCATAGTGATCTTCCAAAGACAATATTTACCAAAAAGATACTTTTCAAATGCGCATATACGACTGCCTCATATTTACTTTGTGCCACTTATTTACATATGATGCAACCTAATTCACACTAATGTGCCTCTATTAAACTCTATAATTTTAGACTGCTGTATAGCATGCACGATGCGCACTATCTATTTCTCTAAAGCATATATATCTCAATATATATTTCTCATACACTATTTCTTATACACACAGTATACATGTATAGCAAGGGCATCTGCAATTTCATGGATTCACGTATCGATGCAGCTGACAACCATGCCCACGTATGATTGTTTTGACCAGTTTCGGAACGCCTGGTGGTCAGCCTGCTGGCGATCCGTCGAGTAAGCAGCCGGGAATCGAACTCAGATCTTCCCTTATACGAAGCTCGAGCTCTAGAGCTATTGCCTGCCCTATGTATGTATATAAATTTGTGAAATGAAACGCGTTTTGGTGGCGTTGTGTCTCTGTCTGTCCGTCCGATCCTTTCAGCTCGAGAACCATTAAAATCGAAGCGCTACAACGATTCATAGAGCACACTGAGACACAACAGATCCTTCACCGTAAAGAAAAAAAGATCTATCCGTGTTTTCACGCAAGTGACCAATTGCTGATGCATACTGATTTTTTCACGTAACAACTTGGCCGTATTCTTCCCGTTTGAAATTCGTTTTCACTGACAACACATTTTACAGGGTTCTGAATTGATGCCTTCAACATTTTGCATCAAAATGCATGGTTGAGCGGTTAGCGACGACTCCGAAGATCATTTATTTCAACTCGAAGTCAACGAGTGAAATGAGCACAGTTGTTGTCTGTCACGCATGCAAGCGAACTCCTTATATACTCATACAAGGAATTTTTGCGCAGTACAATTGTATTACACAGTCCTATACTTCCCATAGATCCGTTCGCAGAAAAACGATTCTCTTAAGGAAGTTTGGTATTAGCGACTCGATCAGTTAAATATTAATTCTCATAGTGTGCAATATTTTATGAAAATGGCTGCTTCGATGAATGTGAAGCGCATATCGTGATAAGCATATCGTGATATTGTGATAAGCGCATGGCAGATATTCCCAATTGTTTGCGATCCGAAGCGGAAAATACATGTATGAAATCCATTAAATTATATGATTACGAAATGGATGTACGCGATTTTTTCCGGCCCATAGCTGCCTGCACGACCATGGAGGATATGACTATCACGATTTCGTAACCTCATCTTCGGTTGCTTCCGAACTGAAATTAGTGTAGGTACAGGTAAGAACAAACATACATGCATTTTTGATGCAATTAATTATATGACATCGGCATAAAAAGCTTTATAAGTGCAAAATTTGCTAAAGTGTATTTAAAAAAACGAAAACAATAATAATGAACAAACTTTATTAATTTTACACAGTTTTGTCGACCCTTAAAATTTACAAATGTGTTATAGCCATAGACAACTTCAATATCGAATGTGACGTTCATCGTTTGTCCGAGATCTGAACGTCAAGCAAAAATCATGCAAAAATTTTCAAGCGAAAATCATGCAAAAAAAAATTTCTTTACACATTTGAACTTCGCATATGTGATCGTAGAATAATAGCAATCAATGCAAACAAGGCATTTCTTTGCGATTTGAAGACCGCTGTAAAAACTAGATGAAAATTTATTACGAAACAGATGAACGCATTGCTGCATCAAACTTACGAGTTCATTGCGAGCATTAATTGCAAATTAAAAAATTATGAAATTAAAATCTAATAATACATATCAATTAATCACTGCCTTGTCCTTTCTTATGATTCGACATTTCATAAGACGTCGCATGCTACTCGAGACAGTCCATATTGAAAGCCGAATCACTTTGTAATGGATTCAAGTAAACTATCAATCGCGTTCACGTAAACTATCTTCTCCATGTGAACGATTTGAAATTTCGAAACGATTTGCGTTCGACAGCCGCATCTGCGATGAAGCTATAAAGGTAATACCCCAATCCCGCACTTGTTCGTCTGCTTTTTTACGTTGCTTTATGGGCTTTTTCTCCTAATAACTGCATTAGCCAAGCTTCAAATGCTCAGCTTAAAGGCTTTTTTCATAGAGCAAATTGTGAAGCGTTATTTTATATGTTTATGTTTTACAACTACGTTTCAACGAAAATGAAATGTTTTTAAATAGGACATCAGAAAAACGTGACTAGGAATGCGCACACCTAATATGTTCTATCGAGCTCTTCAGCAGTGACAATGTTTAAAATTATCATACAAGGAACCCCCTTTCCCCCCACCCTTTCTCCTTCTGCGCTACCTATTTTAAGGGAATGAAACGACGGTGAAGAAGATCTGCATGCGATATCCAGAAAAATCCGTTCGAGAGATTTGTGAAGTAGAAATAAGGGCAGAAAAATGAATACGATTTATGAGGTAGTCGTCTGGAAAAAGCTGAGGCTTGAACTGCTTAAAAGGAAACTTACAACGTCATCATTGAGTTTTTTTTTGCACATCCACAAGGGCTCTTGTTGTGTGAGGAATATGCTGATTATTGCACACACTAACGTTTGTCATATAATTGATAAGCGAGTAGTACAATCGCAAATCTAAGTGAAATTTTTTCGGACGTTTCGGCGAACCAACTTTTTTCTGACTTTTCGGCATACAAAACTTCATTTCGATCACATCCAATATCGATGAGGATGTTTAAGGATCGCCAAATGCGCTTTACGGCCAGTCCAATGTAACTGCATCGAACGCTATAAAAACGCCATTATAACTCATCTCGTCAAATACGATTATCCAGCTTTGGTTGCCCGTTTTCGAAATCATAAATGGAAATGATGAAAATGTGTCAAAAAAGAAAAACGTTTCACAAGAATAGCTTAACGAAACTCAATGGATTTCATTCAGTTGGGAGCTCCACGAGACCTCACTTTCGTCACATTTTCAGCACTAAAATCTCTCGAACGTCATTATCGTCAATTGAATTGCATAATGTTTCCTTAAACGATTCATATGCATTCTATTCGAACTTAATATTCTTTTCGTTTAATCGATATAATTTATCATAAGATCCTAACAGTAAATATTTCCTCAAGTATATCGGTTTTGAATTTAGCTTAGAGTTCTTTCTCGATTTATGGTCGTTTGATTGTGGAATAGGAATTGCTTATTAATATCTTTTCAATTGCTAGCGTTTTTTTCCCCTCACCAGTCGTCTAAAGCATTTGGATGTCGCAAAAAATCAACGGAGTTGCATGCAGTTGACACAAAGCTTTCACGTTCCATCATGATCTCATGTTTCACCCTTTTGTATACATTTTGTTATTGTTTTTTGATGCTTCTTTGCCTTACTGCATGGAATTAACGCATCATAACAACCAAATGCTGAAATTGGACGGAGGACAATTTCATTTATGAAAGTAATTACTATGGGAATTACAAATGAATATTTATTAGCAGTAAATCTGAATATACATACATATATATGTATATATATATATAAACATGTATATTCGCCTCATATGCGAAAAGACCTGGGTTCGACTCTCGGCAGTTTCGCCGACGGATCGCCAGCAGGTTGACCACCAGGCATTCCGAAACTGGTCACAACAGTCATGCGTGGGCATGGTTGTCAGCTGCATCGATACAG
>JPKZ01000610.1:41954-54063 GCA_000803305.1 Toxocara canis
CAAGGGCATCTGCAATTTCATGGATTCACGTATCGATGCAGCTGACAACCATGCCCACGTATGATTGTTTTGACCAGTTTCGGAACGCCTGGTGGTCAGCCTGCTGGCGATCCGTCGAGTAAGCAGCCGGGAATCGAACTCAGATCTTCCCTTATACGAAGCTCGAGCTCTAGAGCTATTGCCTGCCCTATGTATGTATATAAATTTGTGAAATGAAACGCGTTTTGGTGGCGTTGTGTCTCTGTCTGTCCGTCCGATCCTTTCAGCTCGAGAACCATTAAAATCGAAGCGCTACAACGATTCATAGAGCACACTGAGACACAACAGATCCTTCACCGTAAAGAAAAAAAGATCTATCCGTGTTTTCACGCAAGTGACCAATTGCTGATGCATACTGATTTTTTCACGTAACAACTTGGCCGTATTCTTCCCGTTTGAAATTCGTTTTCACTGACAACACATTTTACAGGGTTCTGAATTGATGCCTTCAACATTTTGCATCAAAATGCATGGTTGAGCGGTTAGCGACGACTCCGAAGATCATTTATTTCAACTCGAAGTCAACGAGTGAAATGAGCACAGTTGTTGTCTGTCACGCATGCAAGCGAACTCCTTATATACTCATACAAGGAATTTTTGCGCAGTACAATTGTATTACACAGTCCTATACTTCCCATAGATCCGTTCGCAGAAAAACGATTCTCTTAAGGAAGTTTGGTATTAGCGACTCGATCAGTTAAATATTAATTCTCATAGTGTGCAATATTTTATGAAAATGGCTGCTTCGATGAATGTGAAGCGCATATCGTGATAAGCATATCGTGATATTGTGATAAGCGCATGGCAGATATTCCCAATTGTTTGCGATCCGAAGCGGAAAATACATGTATGAAATCCATTAAATTATATGATTACGAAATGGATGTACGCGATTTTTTCCGGCCCATAGCTGCCTGCACGACCATGGAGGATATGACTATCACGATTTCGTAACCTCATCTTCGGTTGCTTCCGAACTGAAATTAGTGTAGGTACAGGTAAGAACAAACATACATGCATTTTTGATGCAATTAATTATATGACATCGGCATAAAAAGCTTTATAAGTGCAAAATTTGCTAAAGTGTATTTAAAAAAACGAAAACAATAATAATGAACAAACTTTATTAATTTTACACAGTTTTGTCGACCCTTAAAATTTACAAATGTGTTATAGCCATAGACAACTTCAATATCGAATGTGACGTTCATCGTTTGTCCGAGATCTGAACGTCAAGCAAAAATCATGCAAAAATTTTCAAGCGAAAATCATGCAAAAAAAAATTTCTTTACACATTTGAACTTCGCATATGTGATCGTAGAATAATAGCAATCAATGCAAACAAGGCATTTCTTTGCGATTTGAAGACCGCTGTAAAAACTAGATGAAAATTTATTACGAAACAGATGAACGCATTGCTGCATCAAACTTACGAGTTCATTGCGAGCATTAATTGCAAATTAAAAAATTATGAAATTAAAATCTAATAATACATATCAATTAATCACTGCCTTGTCCTTTCTTATGATTCGACATTTCATAAGACGTCGCATGCTACTCGAGACAGTCCATATTGAAAGCCGAATCACTTTGTAATGGATTCAAGTAAACTATCAATCGCGTTCACGTAAACTATCTTCTCCATGTGAACGATTTGAAATTTCGAAACGATTTGCGTTCGACAGCCGCATCTGCGATGAAGCTATAAAGGTAATACCCCAATCCCGCACTTGTTCGTCTGCTTTTTTACGTTGCTTTATGGGCTTTTTCTCCTAATAACTGCATTAGCCAAGCTTCAAATGCTCAGCTTAAAGGCTTTTTTCATAGAGCAAATTGTGAAGCGTTATTTTATATGTTTATGTTTTACAACTACGTTTCAACGAAAATGAAATGTTTTTAAATAGGACATCAGAAAAACGTGACTAGGAATGCGCACACCTAATATGTTCTATCGAGCTCTTCAGCAGTGACAATGTTTAAAATTATCATACAAGGAACCCCCTTTCCCCCCACCCTTTCTCCTTCTGCGCTACCTATTTTAAGGGAATGAAACGACGGTGAAGAAGATCTGCATGCGATATCCAGAAAAATCCGTTCGAGAGATTTGTGAAGTAGAAATAAGGGCAGAAAAATGAATACGATTTATGAGGTAGTCGTCTGGAAAAAGCTGAGGCTTGAACTGCTTAAAAGGAAACTTACAACGTCATCATTGAGTCTTTTTTTTCACATCCACAAGGGCTCTTGTTGTGTGAGGAATATGCTGATTATTGCACACACTAACGTTTGTCATATAATTGATAAGCGAGTAGTACAATCGCAAATCTAAGTGAAATTTTTTCGGACATTTCGGCGAACCAACTTTTTTCTGACTTTTCGGCATACAAAACTTCATTTCGATCACATCCAATATCGATGAGGATGTTTAAGGATCGCCAAATGCGCTTTACGGCCAGTCCAATGTAACTGCATCGAACGCTATAAAAACGCCATTATAACTCATCTCGTCAAATACGATTATCCAGCTTTGGTTGCCCGTTTTCGAAATCATAAATGGAAATGATGAAAATGTGTCAAAAAAGAAAAACGTTTCACAAGAATAGCTTAACGAAACTCAATGGATTTCATTCAGTTGGGAGCTCCACGAGACCTCACTTTCGTCACATTTTCAGCACTAAAATCTCTCGAACGTCATTATCGTCAATTGAATTGCATAATGTTTCCTTAAACGATTCATATGCATTCTATTCGAATTTAATATTCTCTTCGTTTAATCGATATAATTTATCATAAGATCCTAACAGTAAATATTTCCTCAAGTATATCGGTTTTGAATTTAGCTTAGAGTTCTTTCTCGATTTATGGTCGTTTGATTGTGGAATAGGAATTGCTTATTAATATCTTTTCAATTGCTAGCGTTTTTTTCCCCTCACCAGTCGTCTAAAGCATTTGGATGTCGCAAAAAATCAACGGAGTTGCATGCAGTTGACACAAAGCTTTCACGTTCCATCATGATCTCATGTTTCACCCTTTTGTATACATTTTGTTATTGTTTTTTGATGCTTCTTTGCCTTACTGCATGGAATTAACGCATCATAACAACCAAATGCTGAAATTGGACGGAGGACAATTTCATTTATGAAAGTAATTACTATGGGAATTACAAATGAATATTTATTAGCAGTAAATCTGAATATATATACATATATATGTATATATATATATATATATATATAAACATGTATATTCGCCTCATATGCGAAAAGACCTGGGTTCGACTCTCGGCAGTTTCGCCGACGGATCGCCAGCAGGTTGACCACCAGGCATTCCGAAACTGGTCACAACAGTCATGCGTGGGCATGGTTGTCAGCTGCATCGATACAGGAATCGATGGAATTACAGCTGCCTTTGTTTCTTTGTATATATATATATATTTACATATGTATATATATGCAATAAACTGAAATAATTAAAATTGAAATAACACACAGAATAGATTATAAAAGGATTGAGCATGCAGTATTAGTGAAATAGTCCATTCAACATGATTTCATCCTGCGTTTTGAAGACAAATAGCGACGTCCTTACAATGCAGCTTACGCTGGGAAAGTGGCGATTTTAGTTGTGTTGTTTGGCTGCGTGAATGTGCAAAGTTGAAGTTCACATATTTGATTAAAGAAGATGATTACGACTTAGAATGCGCGCCGAGAGACTAACACGATATGGGTTTTAGATAATCCATCCATTAGATCAGCTGATTTCTATTTACTATAAAGTATCGATTCATATTTTAAACGACCCCATCTTTCTTACGAAGCTTTTACTGAGCATTCACTTTTCTAAAATTTCTACAATTGCTCTTATCAGGAACTGTGTACAAACATTTTATACATTTCGGTTCCCATCAAGGCGAATGAATCCACTTTAACTAATTCTAGCACCGGCGGTTCTCAAGTTGAAGCGCGTGGACAACAGACAAACACAGACATACACGTATATGTATGGCGTGATCAGATTGTACAGACACAACATCGCGTTATCATCATCACTTGCAGATTTTTAAAAATGCACGGTCACGTGTTTGCCATGATACGCTTTGCGATCGCACAATTACCAAAGTCACACATCCTGTGCCAAACTTCCAGTTGATTATCAAATTTTGATAGAGTAGGGCACTTAAACGCTCTATATGTTCTGCAGGCGTTATGCGGTTGCATTTTGCACCTGTTGAACGTTAGATGAACAAATCTATTAGCAGCACCTTTATTGGAGCGGTCAAAAACCATTAAAATTTGGATGCATATCTCTTAGTAATTTGTAACTAGATCGATCATTAAAAGATCGCTTTGATGTGTGGAAATGTGGATGGGCATTTTTTTTTGCCAGGCCTTAGGATAGCCATTTGTGCTTGTTAACGATAGACTGTTCGCCTTCGTTATGGTCAACAATAACATATGGAAGGCAAAGGGGATAACGGATTTGAACCGAAACTATGAGGGATTTAGTAAGCAGGTTTTAACTCATGAAAATCTCTATTTTTTTTAGCTCATTTCGCTCCTTATAAAATTTTCTTCTTCAAGAAGCTTCGCCTTCATAAATTCAAAGATGAAAAAAAGGAATAATTACGGATGCAAAGTGACGGTTTTACGGTTGGGCATTGTTAAAACTTTGCTTATTTGAAAAGTGGTCAACATTTGACGTTTGTTCAAAAAAATTTGTACCCTTCTCAAAGGAATTATCTAGTAATGATAATGTTCAGTGGGTGAATAAGGGAAAAAAGATAACCTCGATAAAAAGTGTGTTTTCGTTTTGTATTTGTTACTTTCTTTTTTTTTTAAACCCGTCTACCGTTATCAGTAAGTGGACAAATGGGAAAACGCTCCATGCGGAAGTTGTCATGGTATGAGCTATTTGTGACTTTGCACCTGCGAGTTGTTATGCACATGCGAGACCGATCCGCTTCACATATGTTCGAAAAAAAACATCGCAAAACACTGTCATATAAAAGTGAACAGTGACTGATTCACTTACTGAGAATTCAGCGATGTTTACAGCAAAAATTTTGATGTTATTTTTTAAAATTGTGCGGATTTTCAGCTGCTTTCTTCCCATTGGCTGCATTATCGTTCAGCAAGTTTCCTAGCTGAAGCTTTCGTGGATTGTGGCTTCATATATCATTGCTTTCGTTGATTTATGGCTAGACCTTTTGTAAGTAATTGCATATATCATCATGGCTTTCGTTGATTCGTCGCCATACCTTTTATGAGTAATAGTAATATTTTGCTGAGAACCCGTTCCTAGACGCGAGGCGATCCCTCGTTTCTGACCGAGTGCACCCTCTATCCTCTCCCCACCCCTTTCCGCCCGATCGCATAGGAATGTGCTCGCTCTGAGTGAGGAGCTTCTACATGAAATCGCCCACTGATATGTGCCCCTCGTAAACTCGTCACAGTACGGGGATTTTTGCGAGGCTTTTCAGCTTTCGCTTCCCACCGAGTAACTCGTTCTATGAGGGCTCTCCCCCCCACCCCCACCTGCTTCGTTGCCCCATCCCTTGGCCAAGGTGCTCTTTGATAGGTCCCTAAAAAGCTCCTCCCAGTCACATTTTCTCGTCGGGTGCGTTCCAGGCCAAATTTGACCCTAAATTCGAAGTTGTCTTCTCCCCATTGCCACCTTCCCCCCCCCCACCCCCAATTTTTAATCGTCGAAGCACATAAAGCATCTATATGCGAGTGATAAAGCCCTAATGAATCCTCACGTTCTTGCGTGCTCCGTCCAGATCTGTTTCTCAAGATAATAATAAGTGGTTCAATGACCTCTTTGTTGTGGAGGCCGATAGGATAACATGATATCCTGGGGTGACAAATTTAGCATAGAGCGCTGAGGAACGTGTGCTTTTTTTTGAAAAGAGTGGATCGTTTGCATATGCATATCGATGCATAATTTACCTCGTAACAGCCGATCACACCGGAAATATTAAGGAGTTTCAAAAATGCGATGTCACAATACCGAGTGCCTTACGCATCACACGTATCGTTTTTGTGCTCTTTGTCTTTACGAATTTACATTTTCACAATTGCATTATGTTGCTCATCTCGTAAAACATGGTCGATCGTAAACGCTTCTCAGTCAAGCTTTTCCAGACATAAGCACTCGGCTCTTCGTAACCTATGTAAGAAGGATTCCAATTGTCAACTTCGCATATCCGTCGCCGACAAAGATGGAGAATTCGTAATCTGCCCCTGCGATTTAGACAAAAGTATTAGACTCCACCTAGCTGACAGCTAAAGCACGTTCGAAATGGTTACCGCACAGTTATCGCCAGCCAGGACATTTCCAACCCCCTTGTCAGTAAACTATGTTGTCGTAGGCCCGTCATGCCTATCCTCTACGCACTAGTTAAAACCCATAAACCATACTGTACCCCCAGCTCCTGCGATCCTTCCCAGTTCTCTGTTCGACCTATAATTTCCAGCTGTGATGGCCCTACTGACGGTATACCTTGGATCATCTCTCTTATCCTGTCATCTCTTCTCAACTTCGTCCCATCACACTTGAAAAACACGGTTGACTTCCTCCTGCGTCTCAATCATCTTAATCAATTCAGTAGCCCACCAGAACAAATTTCTTACGCAAGCTTCGACGTCACAGACATATATACCAATGTCTCCCGCGATGCTGCCCTATCTCAGCTGTCTACTTTACTCGACGAGCATCACGGTGATATTTGTATTTATGGCCTCACAAAAGCTTGTCTCCTCCAACTTACTGAGACCTCTCTAAGTTTCTCGTGTTTCCCCTGGTCAAGGTGTCACTACAAGCAGAAGAGACGCTTAGGTATTGGCAGCAGTTTAGCTCCTACTTGCCATCCTTTTCATGGCTGCCCTAGAACGCCGACCACTATATATGAATCCCGTACTGTGCATTCGGTATATTGATGACATGTTCGTTGTAGCTAATTCAAGCGATCATCTACACAAATGTTTGATGCTCTTAATAATGCTGACCCTCAGTCTCTCTAATCATCGAAAACCCATCATCTGGAGGTTCACCTTTTCTCAGCACCTGTGTTTCTCTCTATAATGGTTCTGCTCCTCTTGGTATACTAAGCCGTCATCTTCTCAATGCGCGTTTCGCTCATCCCCGCAGCATCAAACGCAACATCATGTCTCAGTTTCTCAAAACTGTTCACTCAGTTAGCTTGAATTTCAATCAGGACAGCATAGAAGCCTGCATTCGCGAAGCGAACTGTACTCTTGCTAAGAAAGGCTACCAATCCAACGACCCCTCCGGCTCCATTCATCAACAGCTTGTCACCGACTCATCGCGCATGTCGAATTGAGTGCGAGAAGGAGGCCCGGTCCTAATTATGCATACCCTTCATAAGCAGCAGCTTCACAGACGAGCTTTTCTCCATCCTGAACAAGCACGACTTCCCTCTTGAACTAATTGTAACTCCTCCTCCCTGGCTTCGGCAAATACTTGTTCGCAACAGAATACATGATCGTTTGTGTCACGATACGTCGAAATGTGTCGTCTGCCCCTCAAATAAGCCAGGCGACTGCTGCTTGAAAGACATTGTTTATTCCATTCCATGTTGTGCATGCAATGCCACGTATATTGGTGAAACGGCTTTTTTTGCACGAACGAATCAGAGAGCATGTCTTAACCATGGCCTCACCACTTGCACGATCCTACACGACATATCCTATGGCTAAACACGTTGTCGAATGCCATAACCTTCAAGCGGTTAGCATTGCCGTCAAAATAATTGCTCGAGGCAAATGCACATTTAGTCGCAAAATCAGAGAGTCTTGTCCCTAACTAACCTCCTCGTGCACGACCTCTGACCTCCCTCCCACAACCTCACTTCTCTCTTCTTCATTCTTCACAACCTCTCCCGTTACCTCTTCCCATATATCGCTAAGTCCTTGCTGTTTTTATTGTAGACCTAAATATTTTGTACACTTACGTATACTTTGTTACGGTTTTACTTTCCTTCTTTCTTTTTTTATCGACTCGTAGTAGCTCTGCTGTTGTTCATAATCTCTTTGGCAAAAACTACGACAATTGTTTTTCAGCTTGTGGTGCTATGATTATGGCTTAAGGAGTTGGAACGTCAGCCCATCTCTCCTCCACGCATTATATACGATCTCAACTGCAATCCACCTTATACGAATATGTTGTGTTATCTATGCATATGTATGTGAATATGTTGAGGTTGCGCATTCGGTAATTACGACTAGAGAGGCATCGAAGATAGAACTGAGAAAAAAATGTTGCGTGAAAGCGGTCTTATCTTATCCCAGATTTCGTATATCAGGCACGTCTTCTTCCAGTGGAGCTAAGAGCACCTGAAAGTGACCAAAATGCCAACACCTTATCAGAGTGGTCCGATTTGCCTTAAAAAAACGATTTTCCAAAAGAATTTTTGCATGAATGGTGATTTATTTCATTACTGCTTGGTTATTTTCGGTTATTCGTGCAACCGATTGGCCTAATGGGCCAAGCTGCAGAAGCGTTTCATCAACCACTCTAGCGCGCATCCCATTAGCCATAAATGGCATCGGCATACTTTTTATAAGATTGGGCAAAGCGCTTTACGACGATGCTGTTTCTGTGTGGTACATGCGGGTGTACATGCATATTTACCTTGTAGTTTAAACTCTGGAACGACTCAGGCTGGATCCATGGAATTTAGCAGATGTGATTTACACTATACGTCTAACTGAACAGACCACAAGGTAAATATGCACGTATTTAACATGCAAGGTAAATATGTGTTACGTGGTGCATATATAACAACACATGTGTTGCGTAGTGTATATATAACAACGCGTGTGTTACGTAGTGCGTATATTACAACGTATGTGCATGCCAATTTTGTCTTTGTATTGTGATTTACACTATAGGTCTTCTCGTATTTCCGCTTTCAAACCAGATGGTTGGTCTTAATGACCTTTTAAAAGAAGGAAAATTAGCATGTAACTGCAATCGGTTGGCTCTCATACTTCATTAATTGAAGATTTGTACAAGCGCTTGTGTCGGGTAAAATTTTGTTATTAATCATTGGCCAGTGATTTATGAATGTGGCTGATCTGATGGATGAGTGCCTTGGGCAAACATTCTTATTTGTTTTTATATTAAACAATAGAGGTCAGCGTAATCGAGGGTGGAAGTGAATAAATTTTAAACATTACAACTAGAGGCTCTCGAAAAAAAAAACAGGAAACCTCAACCTTTTTTTGGACATGTAGTTGCGTACCAGGTGGACGCGAAATGTTTCCACGCAGTTATGCTATAGTATAGAATATGAGATTGTAAATGGCAGAAGTCACATTATAACTACTGTAACCGAATATCCTTGCAAAAGCATCCACGCCTTGGTTCCAGGTATCAACTGTAGGTGTTGAACGCTTCAATAAGAGACAAACGATAGGAGTGAGATCTTACAGGGCAGTTTTTAAAATATTTTGTATGCTCATGTGCATATATAACAATGCGTATGTAGTGCAGTGCGTATATAACAACATTTGTGTTGCGTAGTGCGTCTATAACAACGCGTGTGTTATGTAGTGCGTATATAACAACGCGTGTGTTATGCAGTGCGTATATAACGACGCATGTGTTATGTAGTGCGTATATAACAACGCGTGTGTTATGTAGTGCGTATAAAACAACGCGTGTGTTGCGTAGGGCACAAATAACAGCGCATGTGTCGTGGAGTACGTATATAACAACGCACGTATTGTGCACTTTTGAGCAAAATAATTTGATATAAATTATTTAATCACATATTTTGCATGTCTCTGTATCTTTATATTTATATACATTGTTCTCCATGCTATACCGACTCTTCAAATGTTTCTTATGTGGGCATATTTTCATGCGTGAAACAATTCATGCCTGCACCGATACCGTAATTTCTTTCTACCGTATTCACATCACATTTTCTAAGCTCATCAGAATTTAAACAAAACTGAAAATAAAACCTTCCACCCCATAAGAATTGTTTAATTAGTTCAAAAAGCTCATAGTATAACCTCGTTAGCGTTTCGTATTGCAATTACTGGGTACATAGCGGGGATGAATGGTTGCGTTAAAACTGAAAGGTTTCAGATGAACTAAGCTAGTTCAGAAAGAGTACGGAAGAGGACGTCTGCGCGCGCTAAGTATCCTTTTATCTTTACATTTTTTCTAACTCTCATTTGCGAGTACCTCATCAAAGGAACGGTCTGATGTGCTCGACGTTTTGCTGAACGGATATAGAGCCGCGTTGCAGTTAGGAGGTGAGGGCAATGCTGGGGATGCAATAAGGGGACGCGCACCACGCATGTACTCCACCAACAACCGCATCGATAAAGCACTCATATAACGATCTGAAAACAAATGTTACATTGGCTCATTTAAGATGTCGAAAATGTCGTACACATAACTTGTATTGCCGAAGTTTTTACGTTTACATTAAATGACTAAACGATAGAAGATTATGCGGATGTTTTTACGTAACACAAAATTCTATAAAATATACGTTTATTAGTCGAATTTAACATAATTTTGCACAACATGTTGGCACGCACGCGTTGCTTAGCACTCGATTGAGTAGCGTTTGCAATGACGCGCTAAGCAGTCAATTGATGCGCATTGGTGATGCGACGAGCCGCAACGCGAAGAGCGATGAGGGCAATGCGTGAACGAACGATCGAACGCGCCAACCGCAGCATGTTCGGGCCCTCTGTCTGCGTTACATGCCAGCAGGCAGTGCACCATTAGACAGCTCGAGTGAGGTCTGCGATCGCTCACCTGGAAGCCATCTCGTCCAATCATTTTGTTGTATTTTGTCGCCGTTATGAACGTTCGATTGTTCGAAACATTCCGGTCACTCTGTAGATGTGCGTTTCTTTTTCCAAAACTATCTTAAGCCTAATTTAACCAAAAAATCACACCCCTACCGCTCCGACGTTTACAATAAACGCACTATCTATATGTGTGTCGGGGAGTTTGTTGTAGACGTTGTAGAGGCAAGGCCGTAATTTTTGATTTAATTTAGGAGTGAGTTATGGTGACGATCAAACAGCGTTATATCACAATTTATAATGGATCGCATGAAATGTGTTATAGCCATAGTTCTAGCTCTACTCAATTTAATCTCGCTAAATCCTTTCTTTCGTAATCCTTATCGTTCCATCGCTCACGAATTCACATTTCTGCCATAACGACGTTTTATGGTGGCGTTTCAATATTAGTGCAGTCTGTAAACAGTGTTTGACACTTGTTTCACTGAAGGACACAAAACGAAAAACTTGCGGTTTCCTCGTCGGCATCAGACCGAATCATTTTCGAAGTAAAAGACGTTAGCTTTGAACGTTAAGGTGCATACTATATCCTATAACAAACGTTAGGTCCTGTGAATAGCGGAGATGGTTCCGACAAATTAGACTAACCGAATGCAGATGAAGGGAATGGCTGCTTTGAAATAAGGTTGAGTTGCATATTCCCCCGCTATCTCTCCTATAAATGTCATTTATTTATATATGTATATATATATACACATATACATACATATACATATACGTATATATGTAGCGAGCCTGGATCATATGAAAACATCTTCGTTTACGAATTTTGCAAAAGAATGGTGGTGCCTTATCTCAAGACAGGTGGATATCACATCTCAAAATGCATGCCTCGAAACTCTCATTTCTTCTCTTGCATGCTCATAGTGGTGAGCTTTTCCAACAGTATTCAAACTTATGGCGATGTAAGTGAGGAGGGGATCCCTTTGCTGTCCTCAGACCGCTTGGAGTAAGAGTTAGTTATACGATTTGTTATGGTCTAGCCATTTGGAATGGGTAATCTTATCCTGTTCTCTGTGTTCGATCGTGCTTATGAACGGTTAAGTTAGCCGTTCAGGGTCATCAATCATGAGACTCTTTGTTGCTTCAACGTAATGTTGCGATCGAGTCCGATTTTATTACCCTCCATCATGACCTTTGTAAAATCTTTCGGCTATGCGGTCGGGTGCGAATGATATAGGGGCACTGCGTAATCGCATAGAAGTTGATGGGTGTTG
>JPKZ01000610.1:63497-109660 GCA_000803305.1 Toxocara canis
CTTACTCTTCTAGTAAGGAGGGGCAGCTAAGTTGGCGAATAACTAATTGCAGGTTACTGCTCCATCTGGATTCAGTGAGCTGCACCCGATAACAACCTTATTTTTTGTGTTACTTCTAGTTTTGCCGATTATCATAGAGTAGTGAGACGATCTTGGAGAAAATTTTGCAAGGTAAATTAGAACTATGGACATCACATCACTTTTGCCAGTTATGTTTGAAATGAAGCCTTTAAAGTCTACTACAGTAGTCTTCACTAGAGCCTTGTTTTTTTGGTCTCATATCTTTTGAAAAAGAATATGTGTGCAATCATCGTCCTGAAGCCAGTAAAGAGATGTTACAGTGCTCGACCCGGAACCGAGGTCATGCATTACCTCTCACAAAACATAGTACTTTTCCAAGCAGTCCATACGAGTAGGTGGTGGAAGTGGTGATACGCAGTGCTGTCAGAGATCCGTGATGGAGGCAGTATTGAGTTGCTCGAACTCATCCAGTGATATTGTAGTACCTTGAATTCCAAGGAAGCAGCTCCAGTTTTTGCCTTTATTTGTGGTGAAGAAACTTGATTTCCAGAATCAGGGAGTTGGCGTGCGGGAGGCAGCTCGGCTGTGTCGAAGAACGACGGCGACGAGCCCATCCCTCCTCCGCAGATGCACTCGAGTGGAGGGTACCCACCAGTTACGGCTCCGGTTCGCAATATAGAACGACAGGTGTGTTTAAATGTCTTTTTTTTTTTACTGAAGTGCTATGGCTGATGTGAGGTTATTCGATTTCTAATTTCAATTTTGATTATATTTCAAGACCACTTAGCTTATAAAACGAGTACAACCAGTGGTGCAATGAAATTGCGCAAAATTAATTTGGCAGACAAACCTAAATTCATAAACGATTTGTTTCGGACTTGCGAAGGATCATTATCGAAACGTTTAGCTGCTATATCATTTCATTGGGGCCGCAGGGCTGCATGCTTTCATCGATTCTCGAGGAGAAGGCTTCTTCTCGGAAGAAGATCACTTTTCACGACACTTTTAAATGGAAAGTTTGCATAAGATTTATTATGGCAATATTACTGCTAGGGAAGGAAAAAATTTCAAAATTTCACCGCCACCGAAAAGGGGCCTTGTTTAATAGATAAGGGAGGGAGAAGAACGATTCTGTTCGAGATAATTCGGTGTACGCTTGGGTAAAAACCGGACTGAGTGATTAGTTATTCAGCTGCCGTCGCGATACTACGATGCGAGTGCCGCACCGCCACCCCCTCCAACCGGATCGTTCCAGATACCGAAGCAGTCGAGTGCTGCTCACGCCACCCCATCTCAGCCGGCTACCCCAGTTGCCAAAGAGGACAGTCGACCTCAAATACAGGGTATTACTTCTCTTTCGCCATGAAAACGTTTTGATATGTTGTTTCTATTAGTGACTGTTTGGTATGCTTGAGTTTTGGGATTTTATTCATACGATTAACTGAACCTTCCTAGCTTATTTCCATTTCAATGTTGCTAAACTCTACTATGTTTTACTTGAAGCTGCATGTGTACGTAAAAAAGCGACGCACCTCGTCACAGTCAACTGGTGAATCATGTGAGCTTCTTCCTCGCGTTAGCAATGCTCAGGCCCATGAGCAGGGAAGTGAGTGAGACCTGTACGTTGCCTTTTTTTGATGTCAAACAATTTGAGACTATGAATAAAATAAGATCTGGTTGTTAATATAAGAAAAGAAATGCGGTCATTTTGCTTCGTCACTTGCCCTTCGAAATATTCGATTATTCGGTTTTTCCTCATTCTCTTTCTTCATTTCAAATTCAAAATTGCAAATTCATATTTCAAATGGATTGTTTCTTATAACGAACATATCGTAAGTGTGATATTTGGGACGTAATTAAAAAGCAAACAGATCCTTTGTCAGTTTTATTTGGATCAAAGCTTGCCATGGGTATTTATTTTCAGAAGGAGGAGCATCTCAAAGCAGCCTGTCGCCAGTATCCGTATCAGCGGCATCAGTTCAAGAAGCGAACTCGACCACGTTTTCGAGCAATTTGGCTGTACCCCCAATCAATTATTCTCAACCACCTCCAAATTTCCAACTTATGCAGGTAGCTTTTGCTGTTGATAATTGGGCTATTGTGTGCTTTTCCGAGACAAGATGTAAAGCTGTTGTTTTTATGAAATAGTTATCTTCGTTGTTCTTATTAAATCTAACTTCTAGTTATCGCAGATAGTTTTGTAAGTATGAGTGTGTTTAAATGTCTTTTTTTTTTACTGAAGTGCTATGGCTGATGTGAGGTTATTCGATTTCTAATTTCAGTTCTGATTATATTTCAAGACCACTTAGCTTATAAAACGAGTACAACCAGTGGTGCAATGAAATTGCGCAAAATTAATTTGGCAGACAAACCTAAATTCATAAACGATTTGTTTCGGACTTGCGAAGGATCATTATCGAAACGTTTAGCTGCTATATCATTTCATTGGGGCCGCAGGGCTGCATGCTTTCATCGATTCTCGAGGAGAAGGCTTCTTCTCGGAAGAAGATCACTTTTCACGACACTTTTAAATGGAAAGTTTGCATAAGATTTATTATGGCAATATTACTGCTAGGGAAGGAAAAAATTTCAAAATTTCACCGCCACCGAAAAGGGGCCTTGTTTAATAGATAAGGGAGGGAGAAGAACGATTCTGTTCGAGATAATTCGGTGTACGCTTGGGTAAAAACCGGACTGAGTGATTAGTTATTCAGCTGCCGTCGCGATACTACGATGCGAGTGCCGCACCGCCACCCCCTCCAACCGGATCGTTCCAGATACCGAAGCAGTCGAGTGCTGCTCACGCCACCCCATCTCAGCCGGCTACCCCAGTTGCCAAAGAGGACAGTCGACCTCAAATACAGGGTATTACTTCTCTTTCGCCATGAAAACGTTTTGATATGTTGTTTCTATTAGTGACTGTTTGGTATGCTTGAGTTTTGGGATTTTATTCATACGATTAACTGAACCTTCCTAGCTTATTTCCATTTCAATGTTGCTAAACTCTACTATGTTTTACTTGAAGCTGCATGTGTACGTAAAAAAGCGACGCACCTCGTCACAGTCAACTGGTGAATCATGTGAGCTTCTTCCTCGCGTTAGCAATGCTCAGGCCCATGAGCAGGGAAGTGAGTGAGACCTGTACGTTGCCTTTTTTTGATGTCAAACAATTTGAGACTATGAATAAAATAAGATCTGGTTGTTAATATAAGAAAAGAAATGCGGTCATTTTGCTTCGTCACTTGCCCTTCGAAATATTCGATTATTCGGTTTTTCCTCATTCTCTTTCTTCATTTCAAATTCAAAATTGCAAATTCATATTTCAAATGGATTGTTTCTTATAACGAACATATCGTAAGTGTGATATTTGGGACGTAATTAAAAAGCAAACAGATCCTTTGTCAGTTTTATTTGGATCATAGCTTGCCATGGGTATTTATTTTCAGAAGGAGGAGCATCTCAAAGCAGCCTGTCGCCAGTATCCGTATCAGCGGCATCAGTTCAAGAAGCGAACTCGACCACGTTTTCGAGCAATTTGGCTGTACCCCCAATCAATTATTCTCAACCACCTCCAAATTTCCAACTTATGCAGGTAGCTTTTGCTGTTGATAATTGGGCTATTGTGTGCTTTTCCGAGACAAGATGTAAAGCTGTTGTTTTTATGAAATAGTTATCTTCGTTGTTCTTATTAAATCTAACTTCTAGTTATCGCAGATAGTTTTGTAAGTATGAGTGACTGTTCATAAATTCTGCACTGCTCTTGTTTACTCGATTATCCGCTGCGTTTTTTTTTTCTGAACTATGTTGAGCGCATTAAAGCTGCCATGAGAGCGATTGAGCAGCCAACTTCAAGATGCAAAAGGTAGAGAATTATTTTATTCCATTTGCCAGCAGCAGGCGCCTCAGTTGAGAGGTTCGGCGTCAGCGCAAAGCATGCTAAACGATGTGGCGTTGGCTCGTTGCGAGCAAGAAGGCGCGACGGCCCCGCAGAAAGATGGGCTTGGCGACGGAGGTTATCCACCCAGGACCCAAAACACCATGTTCGATGAGACGCATGGTAGGTTTATTTTGCAGCTAAATACCGAATGAGGCAGGGATGGGACTATTACTGAAGCCGAAATCGTAATGATTTAATTTCCACACCATGTGCGACCTCTGGCAGTAGAAAGTATAACGGAGCAGCCGGGAGTCTCGGTTGCTCCGTTATACTTTCTACTGCCAGAGGTCACACACAGTTATCGGTGGTACTGCGAGCCGCGTATAAAAGTATAAGGCTCTCAACACAATAGTCCTAACCGTATTTAATGTTCGTTTTCATTTATTGTTAGAACAACTTGTTTAGCCTCTGCACCAGTCTTTACCTGCCTCATCTCCAATCTTCAGTGTGTAGAAAAGGAAGTGAGGGGGGGGGGGGAGATATGAAAATGTGGAGGCGTATGTGATAGCGCGGTGCGATTTCTGGTCGGACGAAGTCTGCCGCAACTGAATTTTACGCATACCTATTCGATTGTGCCTTTTACATTATAAATGTCTACCATTCGCCGAGGTGCTGCAATTGATAACGAGCTTTACTAGGTGGACCAGTTGGAGCACACTCAACAAACGCAATTCAGCAAATGGGTCAGATGAACCGAAGCAGCGACGTCCGAAATATGCCTTATGGGAGAAGGGAATCCTTTGAAAGCCGGTAAGCTATGTGACGTCACCTGACGCATTTCAGCAGCGTTTTTGATATTTTCGTTTTTTTCCATCGAGCTTCCCAAGGGTAAACGATAGTAAAAGTTTTTAGAATACAAAAGGGAATCGTTGCGGCTTGTATAGTGTGGGACTGTCCGTCTTCTTCTTTATTCTTTGACCTTAAAGTTCATGTTGTGCTGTTTTATTGATTATACCTTCTTTTTTTTTTTAAATTTCTGAATTTTGAAGACTGTTTGGTCAATTTACGATAGGCGAAGCAGCGAGGTCAAGAAAATTGCTCACTTTCGATTTCACTCCGGCTTGTTTGTTTGAAAGTAAATGAAAGCATTCGTGTTTATATTTATTGTCCAAATTAATTGCAACATTTGTGTAATGGAACGATGATTAGTGGTCGTAGAGCTTAAATGTGTGTCATCGCTAGTTTGAATTGTTGGAGAGGTGAGGCGTGTGGATATTGCAGCGATTGGCGTGACACGGATAGAAACCATACGATGGGCGTAGCATATCGATATCGGTGCGTATACTCAACTGTTATTTCAACAGTTTTAGAGCATGGCGCAGTTGTGATTTTTTTCAATATGGGTGGCGCATCATTAGGAGGGGGATGATGATATTTATGGTAGATTTGATCGCGAAAATTAAAAGTACAAATCGGGATCTTGAAACATAAAGTTTTTTGTCAGGCTTCGTATTTGGCCTTTTTTTGAAGAAGAAGAAGGTTGGTGAAGAGTAGGTAGTGTAATGGAAGAATCTACTTTTTTCCTGTACTACTATGCTATTTTTGATAAATAATCAAATCAAATTCGGGTATTGTTGCTGTAGTTTTTTTTGGCCAGCATAGGCAGATTGAAAAGGGTTCTGGGGAGGAAGAAGCATGCGTACTCATTGTGTTGTGCTGCGACTTTTCATTTTTGATTTGTGCTGTATCGTTGAGGTTGTACTTTTTGATTTTCCGTGTCGCTTGCATTATTATTTGGAGGCTCTAAAGCATGCGCTTAATGGATGCCATCGGGTCGCAAAAGGTGCAATTGAACAGAAAATTAATGTCCAGTAAGGAAAATTAGTCACGTGGAAACGCAGCTACTGGATGTTGTGACCCTGTCATGACGATATGACACGTCCACCTGAAGAGGGTGGGTAAAAGTCGCCTAGCGGTCATGCGCACAAACAACTCTCAATTAGACTGCGTCAGTCTGCATCGTTGTTTACAGCTTTTCTTAACTGTTCCATCCGATACGTTTCTAAAGACATTGTGCTTTGGAACGAAGCACTCGCAGCGGTGAGAGGGGTGTTTCTGATTGGATCGACTGGTGCGATGGCACGATATTAATTGAAAGCGAAGTGGGGAAGATATAGTGCATAAACAGCCAGCGGATACGAGAGGCGAATCCGGCAATGAAATGAGGACAAAGATGGGCACAGCGCGCTCAGGAAAGGCACTTGCCAAGAAAAGTCAACTTGAGCGAATGGAGACACCAGCGATTGTGAGACGGGTAGAGGTGGTAGTGTAGAGAAAAGTAACAGATAAAAGCATGTTGTCTTGTTGTTGCGAGTGGTAAATGCTCTTATTTGAGGCTGTTGTATACCTTACGTAATGATAGCGTGAGTATTGTATTTGCAGCGATATGGGCTTCGAAGAGGCGTCGATGCGCGGTGCTGAATGCGATTGGCGTGGTTCACAGCAATATCGAGGTATGGACCGTGAGCCGGCTCGCCACTGGGCCAGTATGGGTTCCAGCCCCCAGGATGTGCGGCACCTTATCGACAATGTTCCGCAGGTCTCCCCTATTAACCGTTATCGCACGCTGTGTAGAATATAAAGATGTCAGAAGAAAATTATTTGTCATACCTTCATGTTCCGGCTGTTTCACGTTTCAGTGGGTAGTTCAACGAACGCTCGAATTTCATCCGCGCCAAGTGAAATTTTCTCCATGGATAGCGGAAATTTGCTGTTAAATCGCGCAAAGTGACACGAAACTTCGATTGTTTCTTTTCGTTAAGGAAGTCGTATGTGATGTGGGCAACGATAAATAATGTTTAAGTGTGCGTTGTCGATAGCGACTGCAGTGGATGTGATGAGCTTGCGCATACATTCAGTAGCTGTTTTGCTCAGGCGGCAGTACTGCATTTCAACCTGTCTGTCACGAAAATCATTCACGTCACTATATGCTAGCGGGAATTTATGTCACTTTTATTTCTTCAGTTCCCGGTTTCTTGTGATTCTTTAGAAATTTTCACATGGAGAAAAGGAGGAAATCAGCCCTACAGTTTATTTGTTGAAGTGTGGAAACAAAGATTTCAGAATGCGTACGGCAGAGAGCGTGACGAAGAACGTCAGGATTTAGAGAGAGAGGCAGCGATAGAACGATCGCGGCAAAAGAGACGCGTTGCTGGTGGTTCGTTGTCGCAGCCTGATGGGGAGGGACGTCCATCAGGGTATGGTTCGGTGCGCCTCATGGGAGCATATGAGGGCGAGTCGACAACCGACTGGGATCGAATCTGCACTCATGAGCAGCAGCAGCAGCAGCAGCTCAATCACCAACGAGTACGGATTGACCGAAATGTTTTGTTTCATTTCTCGGATATTGTGAGATCGATAATACGTCGTCCGAGATGGCGTATATTTCGCGCCAGCCACATCAATAACTGAGATTAATGAAGAGAGGGGATTTTGGAAGAAACATTTCTGCAGCGACGCACTGTCATAGCGTTGCCGTATCATAGACAATTAGCGCTGTGCATTTCTGTGACCTTAATCAATCGTCGAAATGGTGTTACGGGTGGAGGTAATTTAGCGTGTTCTGTTATGTGCGAGGCTTACTAGTATTGGGTGATGAACGAAGGTGCAGAATATGCTTTTATCTCTTCGTAAAAAGAGGAAACCTATAAAGTCGTCGGAGCTCTCGCCAGCGTCCTAGCAAAGTTTATTTTGAAGTGGATTATATAGGACTCTTCTTTTCAGCTTCCTTCGGTTTGGTGGAATAACTAAAAATTTTGGTGTACGCAAAACTTATTTACATATCAGTTCCTCATTTCGGTGTTGTCACCACCAGTAATGAAGTACTCTTCATTATGGGAATAAACATGTGCATGTTCTGCTCAAGTGAGGAAACTGCGTGGGTGCTCATAAAGCGACGAGACAGCGATTGCTCAACCAGCCTCGTCAGCCTCCAACTGCTCATTAGTCTTGAATTGCTGCTTCCTCACAACGGGAATTATATGGTGCCACGGTTGGGGTGTAGGCGTTGGTCAAGCAACTCCATTCAATTTTCTGCAGCGTTTCCCCTTACCGTGGTATGGCTGAGGGAGTGCCACATCGATTGTACGCTAGCGGCAAGCCGATTTGAGTTGACCGCGCCGAAATTAGTACCTAATTACGATAAGTACCTCAGTTTAAACAGTGACTACTTGGCTTATAAACACTTTTTTTTTAAGTCAGCCGAAGATTAAAAGTAGGCCATGCAGATTTTCTCTCTGGCGTTTGCGCTGCAATTCTGAAAGCAGTGGAGAAGTGCAACGGCGTAGTAGTGATTAGTGTGAAAGCTGCGGGTTTATAGTTGCTGGACGATAGCACAATGTGTCGTCAGGAAAAAGCACAGCCTCGGCAGCGTTGGGCAACGCGTCAGGACGATTACGGTGATTCGATGCGTAGTGGGATGAGACGTGAGGATGTCGAGTCAGCACCCAAACCCGAATACCGTATGCTGCGAAGACCGGAAAGTAAAGAATCGGTCGAACTTCCACAGCAACTTTCTCAAATGATTATCGGTGATGGAATACAGGATGAAGAAGATGACGGTATGCTTAGAATCTCTTCTTCTTTGATGATGTCGATTTGGCTGCATTCTGATTGGGATCACAAATGAACCAACAATCATATGTGCGCCCTTGGTTGAGACCTTAACTTTCAACCGCTTCAGTTTGGGACTTCGGTTTCTTCTTTCCCCTTGGTCATCCTTCGTTTTTCCTTTCTTTTTTTGCAGTTCTTTTTTTTTGAAAACTTTCGGAGCCAGCTGTGACGTCAACCCCGAATGTAAGCTGCAAATTGCGAGTGCGAATTGGTGGCATGTACACTGTCGTATAGTATTCATGAAACCATTTGAACTCGTTCGTTGAGGAAACTTAATTTGATTAACGGAATGCGTTTGATTATTTGTCAGTGTAATGTATGGTGCCGTCTCACCTGAACCCTTTGCAAAAGTAATAATTTTTATTAATTTTTAAACCTTTTCGACCAGCAGGGTTATTGTTTGTCGGTCTCTGACGAAATCCCCATACCTTACGTTCCATCTCTCTCTCCCAACTTCGTTCTTTAATCATCAACCGATGGATAGATTTGAAAGGATTCGAACTTTGTTTGGAAACTGATGCGATAATGTCAATCATCCCCGGTACTTTTGGATACCGAATCGCTCAATAGCAGTGGCGGCTGATGGCTGAAGTCATGCTTGGGCGTATCTGCCCACTTTTCCGAGCTCAAAAGGTGGAATGAAATCGCACAGAATTTTGAGATTTTGTGTCATGCTGCAAAATATACGAAAAAGGCTTTTTTTGAACGGGGTTAAGAATTTTGAGATTTTGTGTCATGCTGCAAGAAAGGGGTGTGATAGAAATGTTATTTTAAAAATTATTTTTTTTGAAAATAGGTACATTATTTATCGACGTATTATGAGGATTAAAATTGTTACAGAATTACAACTAACGAAGTTGTCTCGACCAGCTGCTAAGGTGATCAAAAGAGTCGCCCCGGGCACCGGAACAACTCAAGTAACGCAGATGGAAAGTGTACCTGTTAATGCAGTGCAGTCAATACCAACGCCTCAAAACAGCCAACCCTCATCGAGATCGAGTCCATCGTTGCACCACCAGCGTGTAGCCCCTCAGAACGGACCCTCGGATAAGCGCATGCCCGAACACCGCAATCAGGTAGCCTTTCATCTCGAATCTTTGCATTTGTCATTTGGCCGCTTTTTGAAGGCCTATTAGAGCTCTAAGTAAAAGAGTCGACACGCAGCATTAAATTTGGATTGTACGATGCTTGAAAGCGAGAAGCGATTGAGGCAATGCATGTATTTTTGCAATCAAATCAATTTGTGCCATTGTTCGATAAGGAGATAGTGCTATCCACAGCGCGAAACGATTTCTGACTTCGATTTGTACCGTAGTAACGAATGACCTCGAACGGATACAATGAAATCAAATGAAATCGAAATCGAATGTGGGGATCGTTCATGTTGCTCGTCTAAGAGATCGTTATATAAATAAGGTCAGCTCGGTTTTGATAAGTATAGCAACTCAGCGTAACGGCTTACGATCGGATTATCCGTTATATATATGCAACATTCGTGCAGTACGTCAACTAGTCACATACAGCAGCGTTTGTGTTTCACAGTTTGCCATTTCCGCTTGTTGGAAATCGGAATTTATCGAACTTTCTTTCCTACTTTAGACTACCACCCAACACAATAATACATTGTTGCATAAATTTTGCGTGAAGACGCAACGACTAGCGCTCCTTTCCATTGTCATTTTGGTTGTGCGAAGTAATTTATTCAGCTGGTTCTAGGGACATAGCCAACGAGGGAAGCGGTACGACAATGCGATAAACGAAGCACCGAAGCAGAACCAAAATAACCAGTAGGGTTTCTAATTAAGCTTCATCGCTTCATTTTTTTTTCTTCTTTTTGTAAGCTTATGAAGAGAGTAGAGGGCTGTAAGAATCTCGCTAGGACAAATGAAATCTAGTGTTGGTACAGCCATCGACGGGCAATAAAATGTAGGCAAGGAAACTCCCACCTAAAGAAAAGTACTTCTCCCATGGAACTAACTGGGGAGAAGAGGACGGCGGATGGCGCGCTGTCTGCAGCATTACGATCAAGATCGTAATGATAACTCAGCTTTCCCTTCACATTCACTTCCCCTAAGAACGTCTTGGTTGAAAACATTTCTCACTGCAGTTCTGGTAACACTTCATTTTTTTTGTAAATGTTAAAAAAAGACATCTGCAATCGCGCAGAAAGCTGCAAGAAAGTGGAATGCGCTTTGTAGCGTGATGAAAGAAAGTCGCAGATAAGAATAGCTAATTTTTTGCGTTGTGCAAAGCAGATACGATGTGTTTGTCTCGTTTTGGGTTACCATATTGTTATAGATTTCAAAATATATTTGCAGTATCGAGATGGGCTATAATATCTATTGATGAACGCTGATGACTGATACGTTGAATAAGTGAGAGTAGCATTTTTAAGAAAATTATGGGGATTCTGGGCCCAGTGGCGTTTTAACGCTTTAAAATGTTATCTTTGACTCTGCTATGACCAAAGGCGGAGAAATAAGTAGACAAGAGAACAGGGCCGCTTTCACGGAGTCGTTTTTTTTAATATCTTAAACTCTTCAGGTTTGATGTGGGATTTTCTACGTTTGGACAAAATAGTAGGGAAAGAAATAAAAAAAAGAAATTTCGGAGACACATTTGCCAATTTGAGCGTGCGATTTTCAGAGGACGCAATACACAGTCTGCTCGTGCAGCAAGACTGCAGGAAGAGAGCGGTGCACTTCAAGGCAGAGAACTCTCCCAGCCAATAAACCCTGCACTTGCAGTCGCACCACCTCCCACAGATAATGTTTGGGAAAAGAGGGCTGAAGAACGTGAAAGTGCCGAAAGAGAAAGAGCAGCAGCACAGAGAGATGCGCTGCATCAAATGCGGCTCCAGCAGCAGTTTCCACCTGTTGGGGAGCTACCCACAGGTGTGGATGTTTGATATTTTTATTGATTCATTCGCAGATTAGTGAAGGAAGAGGAATACGTTTATAAGCTTATTGCTCTTTACCACGTCAGTAATGGGAGGTAGCCGAGACTTCATTTCGAGCTGAGACCGGATTCCAGTTTAAAAATTTCAGGACAGGGTGAAAAAGAGTGGAAATAGCAAAGAAATATAGGAAAAATTGGAAAATTCAACGCGAATCACCAAATTTTATCCTGAGCCAAACCTTAAAAAGTTTTTTTGAAGAGGAAGGGGGGGGGGGGGGTCAGTCTTATCGGTGGAGCCAAGAAAGGCAAATCAGGAATAGTTGGACAATGATTGCTGTTTCTTCAGAACAGCGTGTTCAGAGAAACAGAACCAGAACTCAGGTGCAACTTTTTGGCCATGTTTTGTTGGGACATTTTTGAAATAACACATTCAACTAGTGTTCGTTTTCGCTTTCTGCCTAATCAGAGGAATTGCGACGCTAGTCGTAAAGTCCCGCGAGTGGTGATCTACCATATCTTGCACCCGTTTTTTTGTTTTTGTTCAGTTTTTCTTACCATTCTAAGTGTGTCGTCTAAGGCATGCTATTGCATTCTGAAGATTAAATTCTTGTTGTGAAAAGAACATGAGGAAGCCCCAAACAGTTAGACCAATTTGTGGCCACCATTAGGTGCCATCTCGCAAGGATTTTTTAAAATTTTTTGTCATGTTCGAATGTTTTTCTCCAGCGGGCTCTCAAAATATCAAAAAATTTGCGTAATCTTCTCCAGTGAAATGAAGGAGGGAAAGGGTTTGGGTATGTGCAGGCAGAAGTGAGTAGTTTGTCATTATAAACCCGACACGGAGGTGGTATTATACTTCAATTATATACCAGGTATAGGTGGGTACGTGAACGATATTAACGGACGAGATGATGGAATGAACGCTAATATGGGAAGAGAGGGTGCGATGAAGAATGATGGCATGATACCACGGCAACGATCCAATAGACATCGCAATCGTGAGTATTTCTGCATGTGTTTGGTATGCTTAACACAAGAGTAATCCATTTTTTCTCGCGGCTTTTTTTGTCGGTAGTCCTCATGGAGATGCTCGTTTGGCTGGAAAGGAGGAACTGCCAGGAATATGATCTGAAAATCTTTTTTTGTTTCGGTTCTTTTTGTATGCTGATTCGTTCAAACACTTCTTTTACAGAAAATTGGACTGACGGAGGATACGGTGGTGGTCAGGCTTATAGCCAACAGGAAGGGAACGACTACTATGGACAGGAGGATGAGGAGTACAACGGAGTGTTATTCAGAGGGCAGCGTGAATTCGTGAACTCACGTGTGAGCGGACATCATCGTTCTGCCCGGGGCATCTCGTTGGGTGGTGCAAGAGGTGGTCGTGGATACATGCGTGGCGCCTATTCGGGTATGCGGCGTGGAAGCAGTATGCCACATCAGCTCGTTGGGCAGCATGGCCACAGACAGCAAACTACACACTACAATGAGCGTAACCAACGGCGCTCGAAGCGACATGATGAACAACCATTAGAAGAGGTTTGTTTTGTGTTTGGTGGATTACACCGCATTATTGTGAACATAATCTCTAAGGTTGGTTTTCTACGTCGATTTCAACAAAGGCAATATGCGAGTGCGTTTGAAGTTGTGTTTATGGAAAAAAAAGATTAATTGATAAGGAAGCGCCTGTTGTCGGTAGCCTTGGAATGACAGGGTGTTGAGAGCATTCCAGAGTAGAGGAGATATACCTTGCTCGCGTTGTTAGTCGTATGTAGCAATTTCTCGAAAAGTACAGACAGAGTTCCTGTCTGAAGTTTTGAACTTGGCGGATCGCTTTATATTACAGTGATCCAGTCTGGGTTTCTAACGTTATGTAAAGTCTGTGTAACACTGAAGCTGCAGTATATAAGACACAAGTAATTAAAAAGCGTTTAAGACATTTCAGAAAAAAGACTATAGTAGTATTAACGTCGATATCACGTAGCTATGTGCAATTGTGCGCTTGAATTTCGGTTGTCCGAATCGATCATTTCGTTTTTTGAAATGTGAATTGATACGGTGATTAGCACAAAGTGAGATGGACATACCTCAGGTTCCCGTTTACGAATTTTTGTGTGCGTTGTTTTGTAGGAGGACAATTTCGCAAATATGGGCGAATTTCACGTTGAAGACACTTACGAATGTATGGGAGCGCCAGTGCAAATGGCGCAACAAAAGCACGATGAAAATTCACCCGAAGGTGAGGAAGATTATGAAAAGACCACAACCGCCAATGGAGGAGATCATCGCGGTCCACGTCAGACGCGATCGCAACGGGCCTCTAATGGTGGTCATCGAAACGCGCAGCAGCTGTATCAGCCAAGACAACAACTTCAGGATGAGTATGGTGGTCGAGTAACGGGGCGTGGTGGACGCGTAGGTGGTTCATCGCGAGGTGGTTCTGCTCGTCGTTCAGATGCCCGAAACGCCTTGGCTGCCAATCAGAATCCTCCTGAGAGAGGAAAGCGTAAAAAGGAAATGAGCATTCGTGAAGAGGAAATTGGACGTGAATTGCGTGAAGAAGAGAGCGCAATGAAAGTGACACAGAATCCTCGCGGAGAGAATTATCGTCGTGGTGGAGGTGGACGTCGTGGTTCGCAGCAACAGCAAATGCGCCATCGTCGCGGTGCCCAGTCGCCTTCGACGCACCAGAATGCTGCTCAGATGACAACGGGGGGAAGTGGTGCGGAGCGTGGTGGTCAGCTGAAATCGCCAGTTACTTCTGAGGGTCACGAGGAATGGGCGACAGCTTCGGAAAGCAGTGATGTTGCGGACAAACAACGTACTAGTAAACGACGTGTCGTTGCTGCTTCGAAGTATGGCGGTAGTGGGAATGGAGGCCAAAGACGAATGCCGCGGTCGAACAATAATGCACAGCGACGCGAGCAAACCAACAGCACTAACAACGCTACTGGAAATGCACAACCACGCGCGGGAATGAGTTCAAAAAACGCGAAACCCGCCAGCACTACGTCGCACGCGGCCGCTCGAGGCGTCGCCCAACCACAGGCACCACTGAAAGACGAGACGGGGCCAGTGGGGTTGGGGCCGAGGGGTGAGGGGGCGGCCAAGCGAGAAGCCTGCAAAGACGGGCTGGCGGGAGTGGATATTAACAATGCAGGCGTGATTGTAATTGATGATCGACCGGATGAACAGCATGGTGATGATTCGATCGACAATGGGGACTTCGAAGAAGTTCTGTCAAAGAAGAGTAAACGACTTCGGCAGCAACAGATCAACGAACAGCTCGAAGCGGCAAGTATTTCAGTATTGATTTTCATTTTCAATTTTTCGTGACTGTTTGGATGGAACGAGGAGGAGCGATGATGATGAATGTTTTTTTTTGAACAAATATATTCAAGTGTTGGTATGCTTTAAGGGCTCTGAAAAATTTCTGTTGTGCAAAAGTATAACTGAGGGTCTGGTGATCGAATGCAACACTTGACGTGGAATGTTTTTTTCTTTCCACAATGAATATAGCGGTCACTGCTATTTAGATGGTCCAGTTTATTGAGTGGTCGTTGATCTATGAAGTTTCTAAGCCGTTTTTTTTTCATCGGTAATAAGGAATGTTTTCTGCTTCTTATGTGTTTCCACGGTATGTGTACATGAACTTACGGCGCATCAAGAAGAAAGGCGATTTTGAGATTAAATTATCGTCATTAGGCTTGATCTTTTTAAGAAGATTTATGGCACTGGGAAAAGATTCTGTGCCTTTGTGAAATGGAACAGTTAGTTGGTCGTGTTTTGTCGTCTTTGGTGGAATATTCTCTTTTTTCCCCCTTTTTCTGAATGTTGCAGCGTTCACTTCATTGTCGAGGCAAGTGGTGATAGCCATTCCATAGATCTGGTATTTGCGCTAGTGATCTGGAATGTTTTATTTGAGGAGGAGCGTCGAAAGCTGAAGGAAAAGGAAAAACAAGAGAAGAGAAGAGCTAAAATGCAATCGAAGAAGGCAGATAAGAAAACTGGTAATGCGAAAGAAGAACGCAACGTTGCTAATTGCGACGCGAACCTCGTCAATGGCACGGTCTCTGAAGCGTCCTTGAAGGTGAATCGCTGAGCATTATTTGCACCACATATGAGCAAACCTTGTCACCTAAATAGATGCTGCGTTCGTTCCATCTGCAGTCAATTTCTGCCGGATGTGGACTGATAGCACTCACTTTCTGTAATGCAAAGTCGACAAGAGCGCTACATAGGTGAACGTTCACGTGAAGGGAGCAGTATCATGTTCTTGCATCGCTTTTCATGGAACAGTGAGAGATATTTTGCTTTGCAGCTTTTCTCCTTGAGATTTTTCTATGAAACAGGGACAGGAAAACGATGTTGAACGATTCTTAAGTGTTGTTTTTCTGAAAAGTTGCTTGATCGAATTCCACATGGTCGAAAAAATATTTTAAGCTAGTTTTTCAGCTTCCGTCTTTCGATATAATCACATGTAAGCAAAACTTATTTTAGGTGGGAAACTGTAATAATGCAGTTCCACGGCCGAAGGCAGAGACGTCTCAGGGTAACGCTCAAAATACACTCAATACTACCGTATGGAACAGTAATATTGTTAAGGAACACACTGTGAGGCAGTCATCACCACCGCTTGAAAAGTAAACTATTTTATGTTTTGCACTTAGAAAGATTAATGAACGTTGAGCGTGTATGACGTTACTTTGTTCGATTAGCATTACTTTTTTTGAGCTGTCGGTTCTTACTGTTCGATTAACGTTCTCCAAAGTAGGGCGTAGTCAGCAACAAAAAGAGGGTGGAAACAGAAAAGTGTGATGGAAGAGACACGCTGGACAGCCAAGGACCAAATCCGGGGCTGATGACTTCGGTTCGGCAACTGACGACTATCTATTACACGGTTTTCCCATACTGTTCTGCTACTTCATAAGTGAAGCCTCTTGCTGAGATGTTGCAAGAAGCTGGCGCCTTTCGTCACTTTGGTGCCCGGAGCAGGAGCCGGGTGGTCCGGGAGTCGGGGCGGAGACAGAGACACGATTCGCTCTTTCCGCGGTAGAGCCAGTTTGCTGGAAGTGAATCATTCCGTGGCGAAACGATGAACGACGTTTTTATTTCACATGTGTCGGTGTGATTCGCATGTGTTCTACATATTCCTCATTGCCGCAGTATGCTTACGCGAACAGAACCACGTATTTTTCAAAGCATTTCCCGAATTCTTTCCGACACCAGTCATATTCGTGATATGTGTATATGCGCTCGATCATAGTTAATCCTTTTTTCTCTGACAGCTTTGTGACTAGGATGGGATTGTAAATAGATTCGGATAATAATTTCAGTCATCCAGTGATTCCTTCTCCGATAGCTCGCCCAACACCGAAAACAAGCGTTGCGTCAACGGCTCCAAGTGCAGCCGTCAAAAAGGGTGTCGAGGTTTGGGCTGGACCAGACGATGAACAGAGACTTACCACTTCCAAGAAGGTAGGTACCGTTTCCCATTCATACATTCCCAAACACCACTCACCATAACTGTGCTGTGCTCGTCGTAGAGCACATTCGGAAAAGTGGAAACTTGTCGTAGTCATCCAGTGATTCCTTCTCCGATAGCTCGCCCAACACCGAAAACAAGCGTTGCGTCAACGGCTCCAAGTGCAGCCGTCAAAAAGGGTGTCGAGGTTTGGGCTGGACCAGACGATGAACAGAGACTTACCACTTCCAAGAAGGTAGGTACCGTTTCCCATTCATACATTCCCAAACACCACTCACCATAACTGTGCTGTGCTCGTCGTAGAGCACATTCGGAAAAGTGGAAACTTGTCGTAGTCATCCAGTGATTCCTTCTCCGATAGCTCGCCCAACACCGAAAACAAGCGTTGCGTCAACGGCTCCAAGTGCAGCCGTCAAAAAGGGTGTCGAGGTTTGGGCTGGACCAGACGATGAACAGAGACTTACCACTTCCAAGAAGGTAGGTACCGTTTCCCATTCATACATTCCCAAACACCACTCACCATAACTGTGCTGTGCTCGTCGTAGAGCACATTCGGAAAAGTGGAAACTTGTCGTATGGGTGCAGTTTGCACTTCTTCGATGGTCAACATGCGGTTGTTAGTATTGAGTGTCTGTCGTACTGAAGTGGGCCGTTTTGAGGGGCGTGAACCATGCAATGCGCTGTTCGTTTACAGCTGAATAGTACTTGTGCGATACAGCGAGAAGGGGACGAATGAGGAGGCGTGGAAATCTGTGGTCATCCCATAGATGTCGTGGAAGAAGAGAGGAGCGAAAGTGAGAGATTTCTATCTGCCCTCGTTCATTTCGGCACTTTGCGAAGTGCGTAGAGCAGCGTAGGTTCCCAATTACCCATCCATTTCTTTATCTGCCTCTCTGCCGAATGAAACCGTTTGCCATTTGTTCCAAGATGGTGAGGAAAAAAAGATGCCGAGAGCAAAACCGATTGAACGATGTTTAAATACGTTTCCTCTAAAAAAGGAGCAGGCTTGAGCAAGTTCAGGTAGAAGTTTATCGATAACATAGAGTGGTTGTCTTTGTGTTGTTCTGTGTGACTGCTAGAAAAGAACCATATCAAAGTCTGGAAAGTTAAGAAGGAAAACAAGCTTCCGAAACTGTTCTTTAGCGTTCTCAGACCATTCACTTATTCAGGTTTGGAACGTTGAGCAAACAGTCTGAGATGAACCTTCAGTTATTGTGATATGCATTTTTTTTTCGCAGTTTTTCTTGTTTTTATTGCAGCTGGATGAGGCAGCATCGTCTGCGAAGAAAAATTCGGTTGAATTTGCTGCTAGCTTCAATTCACCATCGAGCCGCACCGAGAGTGCTCAATACGACTTTACATTTGATCCCTCTCTCCAGGATGAATCTCAGCCACTCGTACGTTTTGTGTTTGGTTTAAGAGAAGTTGACACCTTGTGCTTTTACTACTTTATGACGTTGCATCAGACAACTGTATCATTGGGTAGCTCTTATTCTTTATTCTCATCCTTTTCGTTTAAATCCCTCTCTCTCTCCAGAAGAGAGAAGGGAAGGTAGAAAAATAGTGTGAGAGCAGTCGCTGATTTGTTTCATTCGCTGTCGCGTGTTATGCATGAAAGTGTTATATCTATTGAAATCCATTCAATTCCATGCCTTTAAGCGATCAGTGGCGTATTTAGCAATTCCTTACCATCGTACACTTCCGCTTTACTTGGCCGCTGTTAGCGATGTTACCTGTTTTGGTGTTAGTTCAATTTGATGTCTCAATTTCACAAAGATAACGCAATGGATCTTACACTAGTTTCATTTGTTGATTAGCCAAATTCGGGAGAAAGAAGAAATGTTGCTTATCCGAAGAGTGTTAAACTGATCGACGGCCATCATCCATGCATTCCCAGCCGACTGCTCGGCACCAATTTGTGGAGAACGGAAAGTGTATGGTGCGCATAACAGTCGTTATGACGTCATTGTGTCCGATTGAATCGTATGCGGCTACTTTTTGCATGAGCTGCTGAAAGCTGTTAGCAGCTGAATGCGCTTGATTGTTTGAAGTGTTTAAATCTACTGAATATGCTCGATGGGCATGTGGTGTGCTGTTTTGCTCATTGAGAGCGACAGTCGAAAGCTTGTGCCGCTTTCCTTTTTTTTGCTCTCTTTTAAAATTCATTTCGTTTTTTTTTCTTTTTTTCGAACTCCATTTCTTTCGGAGAAGGGTCTGTAATGTAGCGGTTCTGGAAAAGAAGAAGCTTGAATTAAAACTCATAATTTCCGGTTGGATGCTTACCGTTATGGATCACCGGATCGTCAGTGTTGCCTACATTATCCCACATCTTTCATTTGTTTGATGCTATCGGTTGCTGTGATTGCACAGTGAAAAGTTGCGCACAGCACTGACTATAACCACTTCTGCATCGTTTTTTCCATCTTTTTGATCCTTTACTAATTTAGCTTTAAACGGGAGCAAGTGTTTATTTCGGATTTGTGATGGCAAATGAATAGTTATAGGTTATTTGTATGGCTGGCCATATAAACCACCTAATTAGTGCGTTTAGAGCACAGGAGCGCAGCTTTTTTTAACGGGGTCTTGAGGGTATGGCTCCATTCAACGATGAGGTTTTGTTGCCGAAGATGTGGTTTGACGCACCTGCGGTTTACAATGCGGTTACTTAAGATCTAGTTGAGCAAAACTGTTATTGAAAAAGAAGTCATCGCGAGAGGGATTGTGATCAAAAAGTGGACAGTGCTTGACTGAGAATGCGCGACATTTCTCTTTTGTTCGGGCTACCAAGAGAGAACATTTATGCTGCTCATGTACAAGTGGAAAACAGTAAGTCTTTTGTAACAGATAGCGAAGGGGCTAGACAACGGGCCGTTCTTTATGCATTAGTCTTTTACTGTGCTTGTGAATTTAAATGGTGTTAGGGAAGAAGAGGAAGACAGACAGTGCCGCCAGACGCAAAGCATTGCTTGTTTGCTTGATAGGGCATGCGCTTGGATGGATGTGTTGTATTTCAGCCGGTAAAGGGGAAGCCCACGTCTGCGAATGCCGATAAGACAACGACAAGTGGATCTGCATCGGCTGGAAGAGCCCCAGCCCCAGCACCACCTTCACGATCTCCCCCTTTGGCTGGTTCGACTTTGGACGCAAACGATCTAAAGCAAAGGCTCGATAAGGTGATCATCCCCAGTTGCCAAATAGTAATGACGTTTTTGTTGCTTTTCGTAATTGTGATGCCGAACGTTGTGGTGATGGTGGTGAACACTAATTGGCAAATCAGGACTCTCACTCATTGAGGCATTTATTTGCGTATTCAGTTCGAAAGCCGGTCGGTTGCTTATTATTCATCCAGTATGGGCATGTTTTTACAACAGGATTCCTTTCTGCTATGTATTTGTGTATTATTTATAATTGAGTTTGAATACGGACGGAGTCCGCTTTCGCTGGTGCTCAGAAAATTTATGATGAACAGTTTGAAATGCTCAACATTATCCCGCCCGCTGAGTTTGTGAGGAATTTAGAAAAGAGCCAATTTTTATTGAAGAAATATAGAGTTTTTCTGCGAAAACTTCTCGTTTTTTTGGCTTTGCGACCAAATTTGGCTTTGCGACTATTCTGTTATGTATTTGTATATTATTTGCCATCAAGTAAAGTTGAATAGACTAATGAGCTGAAACACTTTTCGTTGATTTTTCATTAGGAGGGAAGAAGCTTGCATAGTTTGAATCATTTTTTGCTGCTCCCCCGGAAAAAGGCTTTACGATGTTACACAAGTTGATAGCGATTCATTATATAACATAGGCGATCTACAGTGAAGCGACGGCTTGTGGAGTCCGTTATTATTGTTTTTTTTACAGCACTGAATGAGCAGTAATCCTTTTTTTATTTGAAAAAACGTTGTTCTTCCCGTATTAAGGGATTGATTTGTTGCTGAAATGCATCTAACAGGTAATCAGGCTGGAATGATTTGGGGTATATAATGAAGTAAAATAAGATTCGTTGCAAGGAAAATCGGGCTGCTGATTGCCCATTTAGTCAGATCGTTGACTTATGCATATTTCATCAATCTGCTTATGGTCGATTTGATTCTGATAGGTAAGTAAAAATAAAACGCTAAAATTGGTTTAATAATTGTTCGATTTCGGAGAAATATTCGAAAGAACGTTTTATTTTTTGGATCAGAAAGGTATGCGAAAGCAGTTCAGTGGGACTTATGCGCGCGCAGTGTTTTGGCTTTTCAATTCGTCGCCGTATGCGATAAAAGTCACAGACACAAGTGAAAAGGCGTTACGCCATTTGGAAGGGAACACATAAGATTATAAGGAGCCGTTAAGAAAGTAGTTAAAATACGTGAAGCAGTTTCAGAGAGCATATGAGAGGCCATTCCATTCGAGGGAATATCTTGGCAACTTTACACTAATTCTAATTTAATACTTAGCAGGTGTTGTATTTGACCGTTGCATAGGTAGACGAAATGGTTATTCTCTTCCAGAATTTTTTTTGTCTATTCTTCACTTTATTTTTCTGATGGTAATATTCATGTTAGCGTTATTATACGCTAGTTCACCCTTGATTGGTTGTCTTTGAAGGTTCACCGGTCCATGTTTTATTTAATAACGCAGCTTAATTATGCGCTTGTCTGTACAGTAGCTTACTTTAATAATGTAACCTGGAATTTAACCTCATTTTCTTTGCCTTCTGCCTTCTCGAATGTTAGAGTTCTCGGAATTTCTAATGGAAGGTATGCTGAATTATAATATATTCATGACACATTTCCGTAGCAGCAGAATTTTGTACCAGTAGAGAATGAGGCCAAAGATTTGGATGGCAGTTGGTCAGAGAATTGCGATGAGTCGTGCATTGGTGTTGTGTAAAATAGTTCTGCCAATCCGCTTACCTGATAACGTGATCTGGGCATTCTTCAACTTTTTGTTTCCTTTCGATTTTCTTCTGTAGCCGGACGTGGTCGCCGGTCGTTTAGACCGTGACGGTTCACAGCTTTTTTTTTGGAGAGTAGGGTCTATTGGAGGTGATGTTTTGCGAAGGAGGATTTTTTTTTTTCGATGTTCTTAGCAAAGAGTTTTGTTGGAGTTGATTTAGTAGTGTGCATAATGAAATGCTAAAATGAAAACGTTTAGGTGAAAGATTTCTGGCCAGGGCAGCAACAGTTCTCTAATAGTTTACTGGTCAATGCAAGCGAGAACGGTTCGATTGCTCCACTTGTTAACGACAAATCGAGCACAAATGCCTCTGCACCGACATCCTCGTTATCGCATGCACCTAACGTTGCTAAGGTTTGTAATTTCTCAATTGGTCATCTTTGTTTTGCATAGTATTTGTAAGAGATTCTCCTTCCCAAATGGTTGCAACCACTTAGGGTTAAGAATTTTTGACGAGTACTTAATGCTCTTACCATCTAATGGTATGGTATTTGAGTTGGTTCATAGTTTGTAAGTAAGTGGACTGAGGTTTTTGTCGTGTTTTTGGTTCACAACTTTTTTTGTTTGTAAGAGAGCCTTGCCTTGACACGGAAGTCTCTGTGCAGAAATGTTGTGGACCAAGGACTAGTCCCATTCCTGGGCTGTTGTAAGCCTTCTGAGGTCGCATCCCGAAATCATTCCGAACAGGGAGCTATAGCCTATAGGGTAAACGAATAGGTATTTCATATGTCTTTTAGGTTTTGAAGTAGGAAACTAGTAAAAGTGATGAGCTGACTTATAGGGGTTTACTGTTTTCTTGCGTACTGAAATCATTTATTTGTTTTCATCTTCTGTTTGATGTAGACCCGAGGGTTTTAAAAAGCAGATGATGCTATCGAACGGGGAGGTTATGTTGTTTGATGGGAGTGGCACGAATCGGGCTTCAGTGCATCGAGATATGCCATCGTATTTGACAGAAATAATTTCCTTTTGAATATGTAGACATTAGCATTGAGAGCACTGGTTTCTGGGCAGTCATATCCACGTAAAACGGTCTAGTGGAAGGGCGTTCATACGAAACAGAATGGCAAATAAGTTTTTGTGCTTCAACGCAGCATTAGGAAACTGGTGTTCTAATTGAAAGCGAACTTGATGCTGAATAGCGTGATTATTATCTGGGACTTTTGGTATGGCCGGCAGCGTCGATTACTATAAAATTAGCGAAGAACGAAGAAAAACGATAAGAATTTTTAAATACGATTATCGTATGGCCTTGTTAACAAATTTTGCAAATCGTGATGTTGGCTTCATAGCCGAGTGACCCCACGATGAGTGAGATATTTTGCTTTTGACTAGAGTTCATTTGTAACCGTTAGATCTGAAAGCATCAGAGGTCGTGCTTATGTTGACTTTTCAAGCGTAACTATAATTCATACTTAGGTTCGCCCTCAGCCACAAACGAACGAGCAGTCGACGACAGCTCCATTGAAGGAGGCGGCTTCCTGTGCCTCGTCGGCACCTTCTCTTCCGCCGCCGTCGCCTATCGCCTGCGTGCCACCTGGTATGGCTCTGAATATCATCTTTTGTCTTAGTAGCCGCGCCATACTGTTAACATTTGCTCACCCGCTGAACTGAGAGGATAGCTGGTGGCCTAAAAGTGCAAAAGAAAACAGAATTTTTAGAAAATAAGAACGTCTTGGACTGATCTGAATTAGAATTGAATAGTCTTTACTTACAGTTGAGCGTTGGTGAGTAAATGTAGGTGGTATTGATGAACCGCGCAACCCGCTTTCGACGACTAGCCGACCTTTTCAAGTGGGTTTCACAGCGTGCGGCCATCCCTTAGCGCTACAGCAATTGAGGTTTCTGACCAAGACTTGCGAAATCGCTACAATGGGGAAGAACAAAAAAGGAAAGGTGGTATATTCATCTAGGTGTTGTACCAAGCGTTTCTGCATATTAATTTGCAGTGAAACCTCGAATTTTGCCCTTTCTTTCATTAATAAATCGTCCTATTTTTTTGAAAACGGAAGTTTTTCATAAGTCTGCTTGCCCTCCCGTCTCTTCCTGTTCCCCTTCTCACAACTATAGCATACCTCATTTCTCAAATTCTCTCCCATCTTCACGTTTTACCTCTGCCACTTAAGTGATGCAACTTTTCGGTTGCCCATGGGGACTTTATGGCTTAGCGCAAGTCCCACAGCTCAAACTAAGTTTGGACAGACTGAGATAGTGCACTTACCGGATTTTAAGTTTGATGATTCACGGTAGATATTGTATTTTATGAGGCTGCTGGCATGAGACTTGAGCCTCCACGCAGTCGTACGAGTTGTTTGCCGTATTCATCTAAATTGAATTTTTTCCGCACCGCTGATCAGAAGTCAGTTCTTGATTTTATTGACCAAGTGGATTTATAATATCGAGAGCGGTAATTATCGTTTTGATTTTTTAAATAATTTTTTCGTGTCATTTTTTTCTCGAAGTCGAACTTCTCGTCTTTGAGTCAGAAAAGACGAAGATAGGTCATATAGTGCGAACAGGATCAACCGTGGTGGTAGACACGTTCTTTTGGTTTACATCATTTGCTTTTTTGGCTTTTGTCGAAGTCGTCTCTAGCTTCAGGAGCGTATCTGCAATCGCTTTCGCAAGTGCCACCGCCGGCAGCACTGACACATTACTCAATGATTTTTGGTGAACCGTACAACCCGCATTCGACGACTAGTTCACCTGCTCAGGTCAGTTTGACAAGCTGTCATCACACCTCTTTATTTCCTCGTCGCATCCGCACTCCCCCTTCTCGATTCATTTCAATAATCGCTACCTTGCTAGAAGTCAAACGAATGTGTCAATAAATGATATGCTTTTTATGAAGCTGACCTTCCAGTGCGGTAAACGTTGCGTTTATTTGTACTTCAGAGTTTTGATCAGATGCGGGAGCGAAGCAGGCCAGCGAAATTTTTTTCGACCCACGACAGATGACGTATAAACGGGAAAAGTGGGATGATCGTGGGGCAGTGTTGTTGCTATTTGGTATCGTAGAGTATCTCCATTTTGTACTGATTTTATTGTTTGAAAGCGTCGGTGTCATCGTGCGAATTTTTCTCAACTTTTTGTTTAAAAAAGTCAAGCTAATAGTCATTACTAAATCAATTGTTTTACAAATAGCCGTACTATGCTGTCAGGTTTTACGTGCGAAAGCATACTTAAGAATTTGGCATTCATTATTCACTTCGCTGCCCACTTTCAAATTGTGATTTGTTGATTTATGGAGCCCATAATAAATTTTTTGTCCACTTCCCACTTAATTTTATTAGGTGATGCAAGGATTGCAGAGATTGAACAAGGTACGTGAAATTTTGTGCCTTGATCGCTATAGCTTTTGAGGCGTCTACCCTTTCCCATGATTCGTTTAGAATTTTACTGGAACATATCAATACGTTCTGTGCGGTATAGCGTCAAAAGATGCTTCGTCAACTGATTTGCGATCGATTCGATTCATGTGCATCAACTCATAGTGCGCTCACTCAACGCTATTTTGTGCTCAGGAATTGATGATCTAGTAGCAGGTTCGCCGACACTCTGAGTATTCCTCAAAGAAGCTGCATGCAAAATGCTGTGAAAATTGTCATGTGCTCGGAAGGCTGTCATTGTTGTGAATCGTCATGAATTTGGTAATTGGTGAATTTGCGAAGGTGACTAGTATTTAGCGTTCCGAGCTTGCCCTGCCTATTTGTGCAAGTCAGACAAACGTTGTTGTTTTAGACATTATTCGGAACAGGGGTGTCGGTGAGCCAAGCGCCTGCGTCTCGTTCTCGTCCAGGCTCTTTTATCGAGCAGTCACAACTGTTCATTCACCCACCCCCAAGTGGTACTGCACCAAGTAGTCTCACGTGGTCAAATGGAAATCCACAGATTGAGCTTCTTGCTGGCATCAACGCGACACCACCGTTGCCCTCTCAACCTGGAAATCCTGTTCAGAGATTCCAGGTAAGCGGCTTTTATCAGATGTGTGTGATTTTTTATTCGATTTATCCTACTTGTCATCGATTATTTATCGTTGTTGCAACAGTAGTGATCTCAGCAAGGGAATCTGCATCTCAGCAAGAGAACCTGTGTAACACCACGCGCTTAACAAACCGCGAGCATCATCCTCACCATTTTCACGTATTTCTGCATTTTTTGGAATGTATGAGCAGTGTTTTGTTATGCTTGCGTTTGATGCCCGCTAGTGTTTACGAATGTTTTCTTGTGAAGCTCCATTTGAAAAGTTTTTCAACATTTGCCGGAAGGAATAAGTAGGAAACTAATAAATGGGTGCTGTTAAGTAGATTGCCAGCAAATATTTTTTTTAAATATTTGATAATACGTACACGTTGTGCTTTCGTTTTCCAAATGTTATAGTAGCTCGTATAAAATTTTTTATAAGTTTTTTTTCCGCCGGATAGCCCAATCATATAGTGCTTTAAAATTTCATGGCGATTCAAGTGGCGTTATGCAGTGTTTACGTGGCGTCCGTTAACTTTCACGCGTTAATGGTTCAGAAGTTGAAACTGCTGGAAGGACTTGGAAACGCATGCAAAAATATGGCATTATCATAATGCGCCAGGCGAGTGGAAGTTTGCGAAGGCACATAAAAGCTTGTCTAGTGTTGGCAGTACTTTTGCGCTGTGTTTTTATGAGATTTAGCAAATTCCGGCTTTGCAAAGCGCATTATGGTGACTTCATGGCTATGCGCATGTATGGCTATCTGCCTGTCAGGTAGTTTCAAGTTATTAATCGCTGAAGCCGAATTTATGGAACTTGGCTGATATAATGTACACTCTAAAGTCACGCTATGTGCCCACTTTCAGCGTTAAAGATTCTTACGAATTTTTCAGTCGACCGGATCAGAAGAAAACGAACCTTTAGTGGAGGATGTGAACGAATGATTGGATCTGGTAGAATCTGAATTTTCATCGTTCTTAGGCAATTTTAGAAATGGGTTGACTTGAGTCGCCAAAGCTAATGTCATGCCACCCCAGGGTCGTACATTTATCCAAATTGCTTTGTAGTTTTCGTCGCAACCACGCTCCGGATCGGCATTCAGTGCAAGACCTGCGTTGTTGAACGGAAATGGCAAGCTGTTGGGCGCGCCGCCGCCCCCTCACCCTCATCAGATGCCGCCCCCTCTGCATCCTCCAAACTTCATCGCTCCACCGCCCGACTTCATCTCGCTGCCCGGCACTGCACTCGGTGCGGTTGGAAGTCAGCGTAGCAGCGAACTTGCCTCCCAGAGTTCGGCGTCTAACGCACTTTCTCGCAGTGCTGTTGGTGTGCTTGGACAACTTCCACCACCACATTTGCAGCAGGTTGGTACCGTTATACTGTCACGATAGCTTCTTCCAGGGCAATTTTTTAATTGCATCAGGATATTTACGCAAACGTCTGTGTTCTTGGTATTTCGCGTGCAGAGGAGAGACGGGGGAGAGGGGAAGCGAGAGATAAGCTGTGGAGAGCGAGAGAAAATTTGCCGTATAAGGGAAAACAGACGACACTTCACTAGTAGAGACAAACCAAAATCGTTTTATGCTTTCTCGTTTGAAAAACACGCTTTTGAAAGTAACTACTATGAGGAAAGATTATCCCTGTCGGACTGGAGAGGGAAAAATTTTGCATACATAATCTTGCGAATCCACTCCTCTTTGGTCACATCAGTCCTTTGTTTGTTCGGTAAAATTCATTTGAATTTTGCAGCAGCTGAATTTTCCGGCGCAGTCGCAGTCAGGCTTCACGATAACGGCGACAGGTTCATTCAGCCAGGCTCCTCCGATGCATGCCTTTACTGCACCGCCACCCCCTTTGCGATATCCGCCTGTTGTGCCAACTCTTACCAATGACGCCACGGGGGTGTTAGCCGCCGGTTGGACCACAAAGCCCTCCGTTAACGCGTTTCCCCTCAAATATACTAATGGTATGTTGCTTGACATTTTGGCAACTGATCGATCGAGTAAACTGCCGAAGGAAGAATATTTCCAGTGAAGTTTTACAATGTGGATATTGCAACATAGGACTGCCGAAGATTATTAGTGCAGTTGGCCCTAGAGGTTTTTACCATTTGAGAAAAACAGCTTTTCAATTTGAAAAGAAATGTAAGAAAGACAGCGAGAAAGGAAAAGTGCCCACAGCGTGCATCAAGTGAGACCAGGTGAATACTATTATGCGCACACGCCTGAAATCTTAAGGCAGGGAACTTCCTGAAATAATTTACGGTTTTGGTTGAACTTTATATTGGATAAGCAGATGTATCCTCTGCCACGTATACTTGAGATTGTAAGTGGTTTGACGTTGAAGTTGTTCGTATTGCGTTGCAGGAGGTGCGCAGGCGCCGACTCCAATAGGGGCGTCAAGTGGTCGCTCTGCGCCACCACCCACAGACCGATGGGCCGCAGTGCCTGTGAGTGTGCCACCACAGTACGCCAATGCTCTTGTTTTTCAAGTAAGTATTTTTCAGAGTAGTTTTCGACAAAAGGAGAGGCGTTGTAAAGGAATTGAACGCGCAGGCTCCAGTAAGCACTAAGCATAGCTGTCACGCTAACGGCATGTGGTTGCCTCATAGCCAAAGGCTCTGACTTGTTAGCTCCTCTCTCAATTTCTTCCCCCCCCCTTCCCCTATTTTAAAAACAGGTCAAGCTTTAGCGCATCACTTTTTCTCTTTTTATCACAATTTTCCTTGTAGTGTTTATCGGTCTACTCGTTCTTGCTTCGAAATATCTTCTCACGGGCTTCCCCTCCCACTCTGCCTATCCCATCAAACTGATCGGGCAGGCTAATGTACAGGGAGTCCTGGCGTGCTACCTTCGCATGAAATACAGTTGTATTTTGCAGTCTACGGTCGCAGGTAAGGAGAGTGCGGATACCCTTCAATCGAATATAGAGCGCTTCCCGTCGTCACAGAGATGTGCTAGCGCACCGCGCGCGTCCAGCGCGGACGAGAACGCTCGCGCCAGCTCCGAATCGAGCGTCACGGCGTCTGCTGGCGGCGATACCATAGACAACTCAAATCAACAAAAGAAAGCTACCAAGGTGTGAGAGCCTTGGTTCTGAGCCGAATTGTCTGTCCCCCTATTTGATGACGGCGTTTCGCATGACGCCGTCGTGATTTTTGATGGAATTCGGCTATACGGTCAGTGTGTGGCTCTTATCGTGTTTTATTGTTCTGGCAAGTTGCCAATTGTCCTCTGGTATCCTTGCCGTTCAAACCAAATTCTTCTGCACCATTCGTAAACACTGAATTTTGATGTTTTTTCCCTCAGACTTGGGCGCGACGCGAATTCATTTTCTTAAGTGTTTATCGCTGTTTTCTTGTACGATGAATGCCCACGTAGAATGCTGTACTGTCGCCGATGCCACGGTTTGCATTTTGATTTTTGAGAGCGGTCGGACTCAGTGTTTAGACTTCCGACTACGTGGGATCGTGTGGCTGTTATAGCAAGCGACTCTGATCGGAAATGCAGTGGGCATTCATTTCATCTAAATGCACAACGCAATCAATCGCTATGAGCATATTCAAATCAAGCAAATGCAAATTTCGATAAAGCAATTTTTTCCTAACTTTCTACTGCGTTTTTTTCTGGAGTGGTTTCGTCCCATATAATGTGTGGTAATTGTTTTCCGTTTTCTTGAGGAAATATTGTTCAATTTTAGCGTCATTCAGTTTAAACATTTGATTGGTTATAATTCAATGATGCATCCTAGCTGCATGTGTATGGTCTTTGAATTCGCCGTTATGCGGGCAGTTCACATGATGCATAGATCGTTGAGATTTTTTACGCAAGAAGAAATTTGCATGTAGAAAACGACAGTATGGTAATAATCAGGGTGCATTATTTCCGTGGGAATATTTTTGTATTCAAGTTGAATGCGAACTTCCTTCCCTTTATGTCTTTTTTAATGAAGAGAGTTATTTTTGTAGGTTTTTCTCATGGTTGGGTGTGAGCTTATGTTGCGAAAACAAAACTCGTTTCCTACAACGAAAGATTGGCTGGTTGCTGGGAATCTTGCAAACGGCTAGTGAACGTTAGGATGACTTATCAGCATAGAGAATTGAGAGAAGTTGCAGTGGAAAAATATGAACTGAAACCCCGTTGTAGTTGCCGTCGTAATCGTTTGCTTTCGTTTCGTCTCGCTTCATTTGAGCCGCTTTTTAAACACTTTTCTTTTTGAATCTCTCGGTTGCAAACTCGCCTCGACGTAAATATATGTCGAAGGAGGTTTTGCTGTCCGAGTGGCCGCATTAAACGAATAGACTTTTGCGTTGAAAGCTTTGGGTTTTTAAACGACCGTTTGTGCTTATTTTCGAATTGCTTATCCCCATTGTCATCTTATGTCCGTCTATAGCTTCGTTCCCATGTGAATAACGAGGGCTATATTGCCGACGTTTTTTTTTTCATCGTTTAATGTTTTTTCCCTCCATTGTATTTTCCCCAAAAAATTCTCGTTCTTTTCACCATTCTCAGCTTTTGTGTTTCTTTGTGAACCTTATTATGAATAGAACGTGTCGTTGTTTTTACGTTTTCGCACCTCATGAGCATGTCTTATCAAAGAGAACGGATCAGCTGTGAGTGGGGGGAAGGGGCACACGTAGCGGCTAGGAATACCGAAGATGGCCGAGAATTACATAGCGAGAGAGGAGTTGTATTTCCCCTTGAAAATCTCGCATATAGCAAAGAAAGGGCGCATCAATGGCTTGTGTTGGTCTGGTGTAAACCGTTGAGTTGATGCGCGTTAAGGTGGAGGAGCACAGTTGCGAAAGGTTATTGAATGGCGCGTTTGTCCGGAACGCTTATACATATGCCATCCCACATGGTGGTTTTCCAGTTTTGAGAAAACTATGAGTCGGGAAAATTTTCCATGTGAGTGGATACGTTGCTGTGACACATTTAGTGATGCTAACAACCGGAGATGTTTTAAGATTGTTAGCCAAGGCGTTCTCGATTCATAATTTTCAGAAAGATGAATGACGGGACTGGAGGCGGCCATGTGTTTGTCTGTGTGTCTGTCTGTGTCTGTGTGTTCGCAGATGTTTGTGGAGTTGTCAAGAAAGTGAAACGATGTGTATGGAAGCAGTCGAGTATGTTCGGGCAACCAGTGTTGGCAGCGAATATAGCTCACAGATGAAATGAGTAACTGGAAAAAGATGTTTTGAATTGCCAACCATCTACGGAAATCCACAAAACATATTTCGTAAAGACATACCTAGCATGTGCAACACGTTTTTGCATTAATTCCCGCATTTTGCCTTCAAAAGTCTCGAGGCAACGTGGTTTCTTGGCTAGAAGGGTTTCGTTGTTCGAGAAGGGGCTTCAAACTTCATGATTTGCAAAAATTCAGGTATGATCGTTTCGATTTATTGTTGTTTATCCCTAATTTCTTGGGTTTTGCAGCGTCAGCTGAATATTGCAGCTGCAAGAAATCTTTGACAAGAAAACTGAAACATTTGTGCAGTCGGTCGGTTTTGCTAGGAGCGAAGAGCCGATCGATAACAGAGAAAATTCCATGATTGCGTCAAGGAGGCCAATAGAATGCATAATTTTTATGAGGGGTAAATATCTTCACAAACATCTCTTTTCATATAGATTTTCAAAATTCAGCATAAAGAAAAATCTTTTTCAATTTTAGTATAAGACAAGAATTCTTTCTCTCTTTTTTGGTATATTTGACATTAGGACGGAGGACAGGACAAAAATGGCGAAAAACTCACCTTTCGTTAGGCGTTCAAATTTTTATGCAATTTGCTTGCCAATTGTTCAGTTGGTACCACCGAACATGTGTGCCCCCCCCCCCCCCCCCCCCCTCCGTTCAAAGGGAAAAAACTGGGATTTCAGAACCTTCAAGAAGTCGCAATAGGTGGATAAAGATCTGATATGAATCTTCTTCTTTCGGTTGAGGGGAAGGGCTACGAATTCCATGTATTCTTGAGCAGTCATAATCAGCCGATAAAGAAGCAGAAAAAGGGCGAATGGAAAACTTTCTGTACAGCCAATGAGAAAAGTCGAAAATTTCGGAAATATTTAAAGGGTTACCGTTGAAACGGTGGAATTTTCAATCGCCTTTTAAACTTTTGAGTGTCTGCGGCCCATTAAAATGATCATCGGCGAATCGTAACCATTGTTTAAGTCGCTAGCAATCACAATCTGCCCACAATTTGCTGCTAATAAAATTATTTGGTCCCTCAGTTCTTATTCGGGCGAAAGTTGTAAAAAACTGGAAGTTGATATGGCGCGCGCAAACGAGATTACAACAGAATTTGTTAAATTGCGCTTCTTATACTATCACGTGAGGTGGTTAGCGTTTTGTGGCACAGAGATTTATTTTCAGCGTTCGTAATCCCAGAGTATTGGGCTGCTATTGTTTAACGAAGGAATTTGAATTTGAATTTTTCTTTTGCGCCATTGCGAAGCTTCACATCGATCGTGCGGACTTTTTCACCCAGGAATGACGATGGGTGAAAAGGGCTCGTCGGGGTGGGGGGTCGGGAGTGTTGATGAGATCTGGGAGTATATGTGGTTCAGGTTCGTAAGAAAGGTTTTAGGGTGCGAGTTGGAGTGTCGCTGATCTCGATAATGGAGAAGTGACGGGTAGTTTTGGGCATTTTTGAGGGCGGAGATCATCAGAGTGCAAAGGAGGCGAAGGCAGAAATTGGGTGCGGCGTGGTGCGCGAGTGAAGAGGCCCGTGTCATCTTCAGGAGGGTTTCATTCTCGAAAATGCTGGTTGGGGGGTATATCGAGGTCGTGTTTGAGGAGGAGAGGGACGCGTTTTTTTCCCTTGTGTTGGACAGTGGACGAGATGATAGAGGCTGTTTTCTATTCGTAGTGGAAACTCGCGGTCGTTTTTTCTTACAACTGCGACACTAGGAGTTTTTCTGGCGGAAGTAGGATGAAGGGATGGCATGCTGCTTTGCTACAATATATCGTAATCAAATACGCCATTGTGCTATGCTATAGCTAGACATTTTTTCAGCTAGAACCGCTACCGGCGACAATGTCTATAATGCAAATTTTGGCTGATCCGGATAGACCATCGTACAGATCGATTCTGTCGGCCTACGTTTGTTTGTTGTTTTGCTTTTTTTTCAGCGTTTTGATTTGCATCGTGCCAAATTTATGCTCATTTCACGAATGTGCCGTGACACACGTCTCTGTACATGGATTGCTCTGCTGCACTAGTATGTGTATTGGTGTCCCACTGGTGTAGGCGTCTTACCGCAAAACAGTATGTGATGGTTGTTGTCCACTTCGGCCCCACTGTAGATGCTTTACCGAAATCTACCATTTGCGTTGCTACGATTTTCACCTTTGCACGGTCTCACTATGAATTTCGATACTCGGCTTTGATATCATCGTTTGTGCATTTTTGTTCGCAATAGGCGGTAGGTATTTCAAGAGCTGCAGTTAAGCGAATTGTTCAAAATAGCGCAAAATTTCAAATGAGTCAATCTGAACGCCAAGAATATGGTGGCCAAGAGTAATTCGGTGCGCTGGTGATAGCGTGACAGTGTTTAATGACTGAAAAATGTTGCCAATATGGCATCAACGATCCTTAACGATAGACAGAGACGGTTCGTTGAAGTGGAGTTTGCAAATGCGAATTCACGAAAACATATAATGTTATTGTTATTCGTTCAATTGCATTTTAGCTTTTCACATCGAGAGCTGCCTTCTGCATTTTGGGACCGTCTTGCGTGTCTTATTATTTGCGCGTTAATAACTTGGCATTTTCGCCTGTCGGCGTGTTTCAATATTTAACGAGCGTTTATGCGGTTGACCAGTCGGTCAGTTTCGTGCTACCGTCTACACTTCCACTAGCATACGTAAACTTACTACTCGGTAATGTTGGCGTTCGGATGCGATCTCAGTTTCATTTGCTTGGAATTTGGGACCTCTGCTGTTTTTTACGTCGATTTTTTCTTCTTTTCGTTTTATTTGTTTCCTCAAATCAATCGCAGTTTCGCCGCAGAAATGGAGTGCGACATGCGGATGTCACATTTCAGTTGAGGGAAAGGAAATGGGGATGGTGAGAGGGGCAAGCTCATCTGTAATTACAAAATCGGAAATTAGCGGAGAAATGCTATTTCGAGGTTGCATTAATTTTGCATATGCAAGAATAGATGAGCAGATCTTTACCAGGTGCACATATGTGGTTATTGCGTAATGAATTGGCATGTAAGGAAGGGGTGGCCTAGCCATTTGGTCGGTGCGGTCATTTTCATATTGCTTTTGGAATTAAAGTGTGAACGTCTAAGTTTGGGTCAAATTCCATTTATTGCTGTCGGAGTAGATCGCAACAGGCGTTTTGTATTGTGCCGCATGGAGAAGTACAAGGTAAGTGACGAGGGTGCACACGGTAGTAATGTGCTTGGCGCGGTGTCAGCACTTATCAGTGGGGGGAGTCTATCTCATCTTACAACGAATGCATGCTTTTTTTAAATTGGTCCTATTTGACGGACGTTCAGTAATTGTTTCTTATGAAACGACTGGTCTTACGGGACTCCCAACGCTGGACTGGTGAGATGGCGGAGATCAAATTCATGAATTGAATATGTGGAGGAAACACTTTGCAAAATCTGATGATGATGTATTTGTCGAAGTTGGTAGGAGAAATTAAGGTGCAGGTATTGGTACGAACCTGAACAGTTAGCATTCGTCATTAAATCACAGGTGTTTATTTGCGGAAATCATTGAAGCAAAACTCACTGCAGGGCATCTGATGAAACCGCTTAAACCAAAATGCATTGAGCAGACATAGGCTGGGCCTACTAATATAGATGAGCTCCGCCTGGCATGTTGTACTGTAATACTGCCAAAGTAAAAAGCGGAGCTTATAACGTTCGCTAAATTAGAAGGAGTGTATGTTTGAGTTGACTCGCTGGGAGAGATTAGTACCTCATAAATTTCGTCATTTTCGAAAAAGGTTGTATTTTGAGATGTTTTAAGCAACTTTTTAATATATTAAGGATATTGGAGGCGGAAAGGGTGGGGATCTTCGTTTTATTATTCTTTATTAGTTTGCAAATGTTTTTTTCCGTTTTTTTTTTTGCAGTGTCATTAGCTGCAACTGCTCATATCTTTATGCTGTAAGCTTTATGTTTTTTGTAATTGTTTACTAGTTTGAACTCATTCGCCTCTTGATATGCTTTTTATACTTTCTTACTATTTCCGACGATGGAGATTGCTCAGCTGTTTATGAAAATGCTTAAAGTATTTCACTATTTGGCCTCAGCATCTTCATTACTCCGAATTCCATTTTTTTTGCCGAAGCTCAAAAGGCGTCCAATATATAATCGAACAGTGACGGTGATGTGGGTATCTGTTAAAAACAAGTAGTTCTAGCCCGAAACGCGCTCGTTCTCGCGAATTATGCGACTGCTTAAATTATAAATGATTTGTATTTCTTTTGCAGAATGCGTTCATGCAGGAAACGGACACATAAAGCGGCTCCAAGCTCGCGTTCGCCTAAGAAACAGGTCAGTGCTGATTGTTTTCATCTTTTTCATCTGCCGGGGTTTCAGAACAAAACGAGGTGGAGAAGAGATGAGGGGGGGTGGGGGGGGAGGGGATGGGGAAGGTGGTATGGATGTTATCCTTCTGGTATGTTCTCATCACGTGGTAAAAGGCAAACGGACGTGTGAGACTTAATTATGTGAAATTTCACTGAATTTCGGATTGAAAAAGTGGTGCAGCTTTCTTGACATTTCACAAAGGAATAATGGACTTGTGAACAGGTTTCAAAAATTATGAGCAGTGAATGTCATTGAATAAATTTGTTGTTGGGAGGAAGGGGCGCGGTTGGTCGCAGTTGATTAAACGACCAATCCAATCGCTAAGATGACTTGTTGTAATCGACATTCCGGGACAGCCTTTACTGCTTTTAAAGCTATTCAACAACACTGACAATAGTTAATGTTATTTCGAGGTGTCAAAAAACTGCAGGAATTTTTGCAGACTGTTGCGCTGCATTTCCTAGCAGTCGTATTACTGGAAAGCCAGTTGCAGCTGATTTGCACGACACGTTCGATTGCCTAATTAAAAAATTACTTGCGAGTAGGTTATGAAATCGACTGTTATGAGGTGTAGGCTGGTCGAAGCGCATGCTCTGCTAGCCTCTTGATGCACTTCCTTTTTGTCTTGGTAGTTTATTCAGAAACATTTCGCATATTCTGAAGCGATTTTTGCACTAAATCTCGTGCAAATTTGTATGAAGGTTTTGCTTTATGTATTGCGAAATGTGCGATAGATGGCAGCTAGCTTTAAACGATTTCTGTGAAGGGCTTTGGTAAAGAGTTTAGTTTCATTTTGGTAATGTCTATCAAGGTGGCAAAAAGAAAAGTTTTAATAAAACGAACATTTTAGCGCCTTAATTCAACTGCCATGGCAAGTTTGGGCGCCAATAAGGCAAGTTTTCAGTTTATTTTTTTGTCTATCTTTGTTTAATAGTATGTTTCCTATTTGTTGCTCGCATCGTTGTTTTTTTTTTGTTCGAAGTTGTCCGCCCTCCTTCACTGCGCAATGCAAAAGTTTCTCGATTCTGAATGTGGTATTCCATGATCCCCTCCCACTGATGCGGCTCCTTGAAGTTTTTGGTAAATCGCAGTTGTTGACTGAGAATGCCGGGAGAGAGATTGTCGGGACTGGCTAAATCCTTTGCAGTAATGGTACTTTTAAAAATTATATTACTTAATGAATTGTTCAACAAATTCATTTGACTGATTTAGCGCTCATCGTTTTCGGACGGTAAACGCGTCAGTGTTGTGGAGGAAATTTCGCCAGAAGCACTTGCTCTGAAGGTTGTTTATCTTGATCTCATATATAGCATTTCTGTAGTTTGCGATGATAGTAGCCTTTATGCGGTTTACGTTGTGTTCTTACGCAGTTCATGATCTGTTATTCGTGATTATCATAGCCCATTACAGCCATAAAAATTCTTCCCTTTCTCCATGGAGCTGACTGTTTCTGACTCATTACTGTTTACTGTTAATGAAACAGCAATTTCTATCCATTTTGCCAATTCTTTCGACTTCATTTATCCGTTTTGTTGCGTTCAACGATATTGTTTTTTGTGCTCAGATTCATTTTTTTTGTGCGCTTTCATAAATGTGTATTTGTGCGGCACATTATGGAGATAATTGAAACTTCGAAATGTTATAGATATGATCAAGACCGTAGGGTAACCTGTATACCTTGCCTTAAATCTGTTATTCACCAGACCGAAGGCAGTTTTAGAAACATTATGGTGCCGAAAATTTATATTCGTTTTCGATTGGTCAACGAATTTCTAACAAAAGATTAGAACGCTTCGATGGGTCGAATAACATGTGAATTTTTGCTTATTTGTATGTATTTTTTGAAATCGGATTGTATTTTAGGCAGAGTTATTAGAACAGTTATCGTGATGAAAAGATACTTATAGAGGTGGTTTCGAGAGTTTTAGTGATCCAGGTAAGAAACGTTGAAAAGGATTGTGCTTTTAGATCCATCAGATTCACCACAATTATGAAAGGAATTGATTCCACTTCGTTTTTCAGCTGGCTGAAATAAGCAACGATCTAAAAAAGAAGATTGGGAGTGTTGATCTCGTCGGTCTTGATATAAAGAAGGTAGGTTTTCTAACTTATGAACTCATGAACCCCTCATGTCTCAAACGTCCAGACGGCCTATTGTCTACATGTAGCGTACATCTCAGGGTTCGTTTCGTTTATTTCAATTGATTTTCTCATCTGGGATCTTTTTAATGCTTCTGCTTTCAGAGTTAGTTTAGGGTTTAGAACTAGTTGTTTGGCCTTTTTCGATGTCCTGATGGGGGCTCTCATCTTTGTCTTTTAACAAATTTACTGGCGACAGAGTTACCAAACAAGGGAAAATCGGATGCGAAGCGGTGGTTTCAAATGAGATTTGACTTTGTACATATTTCGTTATATACGGACCTTTTCTCGATTTTTCGAAGAGTGGAGCTCCCACGTCGCTCAGGTAAAGACTGCATTCACCTACGGTCTCTTACTACCGTTGATGTTATGCGTCTGCTTGTTATGTCTTCAAGCATTTTGAAAAGTGGAGTATCCAAAACTTGTGAAAAATAGACCTCAATATCCCAGCCAAGATGTAAGTTGTGAACTTATCTTGGGTTAAAGCGTTCACTTTAAGTGCCATTGCAGTCAATAGTTTTTGAATCCAACTGCACATGGTTACCGATGAAATGTATGATTGAAATTTCACTGTCCGGACGTTTCATTTTTATTTATTTGAAAGAGAGATGCAGTTTTGCGGGAAGCACTTTTAGCCTAAAGACGAAGCTCAAAAATTGTTTTGTATAATGTGACAGAATCGAGCGGAAGTTAAAAGCATAAGGTTTTGGCGGTCGGCCCAAAATATCATACGCGAACTTACACTAATTTAGAAGAGTGAGAAGTGGTGGTTTATAACGGTTTTGAGATAAGATTCCTGCACCAGCGTGAAGAAATAGCGTGAGAGGGAGGAGCGCGAAGGACAAAGTAAGAAACCGAGGAAATGGGAAAAATGAATGAGACTGCAAATTTGGGCAGTTGAAAGTTGAGATTGTAGCTAAGAGTGTAACTTGTGCGGTGATGTTAGGCTGATCTATGCGATGAATATGCGAGAAAGAAAATTAGATTGACCAATTTGAGAGTTTGGACGAGATAGCGGAAGAATTTTTCAATCGCCGCGAAGAAGTCAAGAAGCTGATGGGTAATCCAAAATCGTTTGACGAAGATAGCCATATGGATCTGAATTACCTCGTCGCTGCAGTGGGGGGCGCAAAGCTGCTTGTGGACCAGGTACGCACCACCAGATCGACCACTCAGAGGTATGTTCTGTTTTTCATCTCGTTTGTTATGTTTTTTATCAGTGCATGGAAGAATTAAATTATTTGGAGTGCTGACACACAAAAGCAGTCATCGATCCGCAGTATACGGGTGGTCAACTGGGTTGTTTCGAATGCATAGCGGCTCATCTCTTTACCCCCTCCAGCTCTCTTTTATTTCCCTTGAAGAGGAGCTTTTCTTTATGAAGCTGAGTTTATTGTGATGTTGTTTTTGCCTTTTTTTTGTCGTAAATGCTGCTTTATTTTGCATGCGATAAAATTGATTGTAGACTCGTCAGCTGCTGTGGTCTGAAAGAAGAGGAGTTCCTCTACAATGGATTGAATCGTAGTCACACAGAATCAAAGGCGATCGAAGATCTAAGCAAGTTGGTGTTCCTTTCTTTTTTCATCTTTCAGTTTTCTAGTCTTAAGAGCAGTGTAGTTCGTTTGGGCGATTCTTGCACCCGTTATTGTTCTGACGCGTTCAGGTCTACTTTCGTCGACCTGTAGTCTGGTTGGCTGTTTTATCTGAAAATGTTTTCAGCAATCGTCAGTCGTCGATGGTCGAGTCATTCGTTGATTTCCAGAAGCAGATTCAATTCAAAATGGTCGTGCTAGACCTTTTGGCCGAAAAATTCGCTGGTTCGTACACCCTTTTATTTGCTTTATAATGGTGAACGCGACAACGTTGTTGTTAATTGTCGTTGTTAAAGCTGCCAGATGCTGTTAGATTTTGGAAAATTCCCAGCACTTTTTTTGCAGATGTTTCGAAAGCTGTACAGCATCGAAGCCCATATTAATTTGTTCTCTCTTGAACTGGCTCGTGCTGTCAGTCTCGTATCTCCCCATTACTACCCATTCTTAACTTCTGTATACATAGCACTCCCTCCCTTTCCATCTCCCCCTCTCCCTCCATTTTCTTCATATGCACTACTTGTTGTGTCCGAGAATTTATAACTAGTGCGGACCTGTATTTGGTTGATCCTGGAGCAATGATGGTAGAGGATAGCGCTGGATAATTTTTTCCCTTATTTGATTGTTCTTTTTAGATTGCATATCGGACAGCTATCCACGAGCAAAAAAGAAGCAGGTCAAGAAAACACTGTTTAAAACGCCATTACGTAAAGGCCACATCAGCCCACTCAATAGCGACCGGGTATATTTTTCACTTGTTCTCGACTGTTTTTATATTCTTTCCTGGGAAATCGTTATATGAAGTGAGCGGTGCATGGCATAGATGAGCTTATCACCACCCGTCGTTTAAGTTCTGTTGTGGCCTCAGCGGTTGGACTGATTCAATCTCGTTTTCCTTCATTTTTGCGTTGAATCCTTGTGGCACAAGTTAATACGTCTACGCAGAATTGAGCCACAACGTGCCACTATAACCTTTCAATTGAGGACAGCTGAGCTCACCTGTTGTTTAGATTTTGACATTTGGGAATAGGGTAACAGTGTTGTGTCGCACACTATGTATGATTGGCAGTAGCATTTTTAGGGTGCATAAAATGACGGTTTATCCATTCATTTCGTTAAATAGAAATGATGATCTTTTCGTTCTTTAACTTATTTTGCGATAGCCACTGTCGCAGTTAGTGATAGAAATTCAATCGATTTAGGAAATGATTTTAATAAAAAGACATGGGGGATAAGGAAGGGAGTGAGTAGTCAGTATTTCGCGAAAATCAAAGGTATTAGTTTGCTAATCACTCTCTCTAATTTTTTGATCACAGGAATTGTGTCGGCTTTTTTGGAATATTTTTTATCGGAAACAGTATACGCGCTTGCGATTGAATTGAAACGGCAAAACATTGGTTGTTATTTTTCTTGCTCAGACAGACCTGTTTCCAGTTAACGTTCCGGCCCAGTTTTGTTTAAGATTAATTGGGATCGGAAAGGCAAAACACTTCACGGATCGGAAAAGCAAAGGGTTCTATTGTAGTTCTAGTGTCGACTTCCCTGCTTCCTTCATTTCCCTTTCCTTTTTCGTTCAAAATTTGTATGAAGTTGCAAGCACTTCATGGCGATTGTCAAGCGTGGTGACGTGAAATGAGGATACGTTTAGAAGCTCTGAGTTGAAAGGTTCAAGTTGTAGATAGTGGAATCTTACGCGTTTGAGGTGGCGTCGAAAATAGCGGATCAATCGAGAAAGCGCAAGGTTGCCGGCATTCCATTCAATATTCATTTGCTGGATGATGATAACGAATGAGTTCTCGAAGCTGGCTCATGGCTAGCCAAACGATCTCGATTTACTGCCCACTCTATATGCTTTTTGCTGCTCCTCACTTCTTTCTTGAATTTGTATGCGGGTTCTAACTGTTTGCTTACCTCTATTTTTTATGTAACACATGGAAACCGTAAATGCTAAGCTCTTAATTAATGGCTTAGTTTGTCTGCGGAGAGAATATCATAGGTGAAGAGCTTTATTTTTTTCATATTTTCAATGCTCGATCTGTGAATTTTCTTATCTTCAGTGGTCAATAACCAATTTCACTCCCCTATTTTGATCGTGGAATTTTCCGAATTGGATGCACGTGAGCAAGAAGGCTAATAAGGATTTTATAACAGTTCATTTTTTTTTCATTTGGGGAGTGGGGGAACTATCTGAAGATATGTACATATTGAGGGGAGTTCTGATCAGGGTTTTCGAACAGCATGAATAGCTTGAATCTTTCATTCGTTCTACTGCACAAAGTTCTTGCCTATTATTTGTTCTCGTGAACTGTCCATATCATTTCCGTTTGCCATATATTTTACGTTGATACTTCTGAGCATGTTTTCAGCATGGTTTGCGTTTTTTTGTCACGTCAAAGTGATTATGTGTTTGATTAGAGAAAAGCACTATTTGAGGATTTATTTACATTTCCACATCATAACAATGCCGTCTTTTATTCACTGACTTTCAGCTGAGGTAATGAGAGAGTTTAGTTGATTCAGTCCTGTCTAATGATTTCTTCCGCCTTCAAGATTTTGTCGTTGAGCCCTTTGGGTACAAGCGCTTGAAATAGCTGAAACATTAGCCTTAGCAAGCGGATACAGTGGGGACAAGGCAGCGGTATTAGTGGTCAGCGGGAACAATAAATGGCGTACTGTGTTGTTCAAGTTTGCTCTAGCAATAAAACCCTTAAAAGTGAGGAAGTATCGTTGAGAAACCGATGACAAACCGATCACTGCGACATGCAATAGCGTATGAGAATTTTTTATTGTGCCACTTTATTGATTACTTGTATTTCCGTGACCTTGTTTAAGAAAAAATGCTCATTGCAGTTGTATTATGCATTTTCTCGTTCTCGCATTATCTATGAAGTGTTTCATTTTGGATCTAAGCGATTGTCGTGTAACACCCTATTTAACATTCTATGTACACTACTTGTACACTTTGTGCCCTTTATGCACTTCTACGTACTGAGTATTTTTTCAACACTGAGCAGTACGGAACTTAAAGTAATGGCCAAGAAGATGGAAGACGTCCAACTTGGTGAAAATTTGAACAAATTGCGGACAGGAAACGACAAGGTACTACTGAGTGACTGCTTTCCTCAACTCACTGTTGCTTTCAAGTTGAGTAGTGATGCGTTGTGATGCAAAGATGTCGTGTGTGGGAAAAAAGTGTACACTTAAGTGAACGACCTTTTTGATTAAATGACGTGCAAATCGGGAAGTGAATGATCTTCTTTGTTTTGTCCTTGTATCATCTTTATACTGTCATCAAGGTAGTCTTTGCCTATCGACGAAATAAAAGATTTGATTCAATTCGGAAACAAAAAAACGTCTGTCGCGGTCCACACTGTGGTTTTGTAAACTAACCGGTCAAAGATTTCGTAACATTGCAGTTTGAGTGCGATTAACAAATATTCTATGGTACCGGAAAAGATAGGAAGAATGAAGCGACTGTGAGAGCAAAGGAGGACTTTTCAGCGCTAAGAAAAATGAATTCTGTGATGCAATTTCCTTGAAAGAGAATAGTTTCGTTTGTATTCACTAGCAGTTGTTCGATTTTAGCATTTTTTTCTCACTATAGTAACCGATTAGCGTCTTAAGTACTAAGAAATCTGTTCGTATTCAAACGCAACGAGCGAGCAAAATCCAATCCCAACTGTCCAATTTACCGATTCTTTATGAACCGCCGAATCGAAAACTGTGACGTTCGATTCGCTTAGTGTTTGTCTTTAAGGTATGGTCGGTGTTTTGAAGGTGAGGCAAATTTGTAATTTGGAATTGTTGGTCCACAACGATGTTCAGGGGAGGTTCAGTTCGCCAACGTTTTGCGCTCTGTCTGGCCGATAATCCCATTACGATACTGAAGGTTGAGGGGGGAGGGGACGGGGGCGGGTGGAGGGTGGAAAGCATTAAAATGATCGTTTCTATTTTGTTATATTATAGACCCGGTTGCAACTATGGATCAGCTAGTTGTTCGAAAACGCTGTAATTAGTCTATAGGTCTTACTAATGGATGAGCAGTCAGGCTGTAAATTGCGGAAAGTTAACGCACTGACCTATGTGATAGGCTCACTCTTCTTATGCGTAAATGTGTAGTGTATATCGCTTTGTCAATAAACAATAGCAATTTGGGGTACGTTCAAGTAGTGTAACATTGTAAACCTCATCATAAAGTTGAAACGCTCTTCGTTGTGCGCTCTTCATACGTGGTCTTTCTTTGGTGAAAAGTCGATGTGCAATAAACAACACAGAGATAAACGTGAATACACTGAACACTGTCGGTAGTGTGAGTGCAAGAACGAATATTGCACACTGAAAATTTACTTTTTTTATAAATTGTGACCATTTAATATGCCACAATATTGTTGATGGCTTTTTATTACTGCTGCAAAAAATAACGATTTTGAAAAACCGTTAAGAATTTTTTTGTTATAAATAAGAGAAAACTGTGGTATAAAGTTGATCCTTTAAAGGGTCATAATCGGCAAAAATAGTGCTACAGTTTGCGCATTGAAGGCACCCGCAACGTTTTCTTGCGGCTGCAATGCTTGGGTACTGTCGCTTTCAGAATGAACATCATTTTCTTATAGCCGGTCTGTTCAACAAATAAATCTCTTTGAAGAGGGTAGACAGTGTGGAGTCGTTTGTGCTTCTCCAGTAAGGTTGTGAGTGTGGTGAAGGTCGTCGGGGAACATCACAAAGATCAGTGTGGTAATAAACTGGGGCTTGTACTGAAAAGAAAAATTTGTTTTGCTCATTAGACGAGTTTTCACTTTCTTAAATCTCATGAAAGCAGAAGAAAGATTGATGTACAACGAGAAGCGTATAGCCAAAGTGTCCGCATTGTTTCCGTTAGAATAATATAGAAACGTTGAGATGAGATTTAACGTTCGGGATTCATTATCTATGGAGAAGTGTTTTAAGCGAAATTTACAAACAACTGTGTAGTTATGGCGGTGTGTGTTGTCTAACAGTATGAAAAAGTGCGTACAAATTGCACCTTTGAAATTTTTAGCATATATCATTTTAGCTGGATGATTAAAAAGTGAACAAAATTTCAACCATCAAGCTTACCATTCTTCTCGACGAGTTAACCGCGTTCACTCTACTTTTGCACAGACAACATTAGCGCATAAAAATGCACTTTTATTTGTTTTAGGTGAAATTTTTTACATAAATTGTGATTCATTAACGACCTTATGCAAATTGCCAATCATTTTCGATCATCTCGCTTAGTGATGAATGCGCTGAATTGATTTCTCGACTTTGTACGCTTTGCAGTTTGTATGTGATGTTAAGTGATGCGTCCAGTACGTTTAATTACTTTTCCATTTTTGTTTGACGAATATTTGTGTTACTTCGTTACTTTGGTTGTCGTTCTATATTAGTTTTTTTAATCGGTTTTAGTTTTTGTCGTCGACAGTCACACTAATCGGTTGTTTTGGTCGACATTAAAATTAATGTGTGCTTTTAAGGTGGGTATGTCATCGGGCTCCTCGGTGGGTCTGAAATCGAGCCGCAAAATTTGCTACGAATCTCGCGATCGCTTTCTGGAGTGCAGTGATCGAAATAACGGCGACGAAAGCAAGTGCAAGAAAGAGAGGGCAGCGTTCGACAAAGATTGTCCAGCGTCGTGGGTGAGACGATTTGCGCTATTCGGCGTTAACGATTGACCTAGCATTGAGCATTTACTTATGCATACTAACATGTGCACATAAGTCGATGCTATGCTGTCATGCGAATCGCGATTAGTTCATCGAAGTGTTAAGTATGGAAATTTTAATGTGGAAATGTGTTACGCGTAAATCGTTTGGCCGTTTAATACGTTGTTGGTGTACGGGAAGTGTCGTATAAATATTGCATTTTTGGCGAACCAGACTAAATTTTAATGGAAAATTTGAGTGCCTAATACCTAGTGCAAAGTTCGATTACTTTTACGTTTTCTGCAAATACGTTTGCTGCAAGCTCCTTTGAAACAACCATCGCCAAATGGTGAAGTGAAGTTCACGTTCATGACCCTCGCGTTTATGTGAGCGTAATGAAAGCTCGAAACATGAGCATGTTGGGTTAAATAATACTAAAATGTATTGCGGTACTGTGTCTTCAGTACGTTCGAACTGCGGATAAATTCGTAGAAAAATGTTTTGGGACTGACTGAACTAAAAGACGTGATTTTTTGAAGAAGCGGAAATTTTGACCCGGACCTGCTTCCTCAGCCACCTGTTTGTGGTCGTTCAGATCGAAAATTTCAATTTTGCAAAAGTAGCTTTTTTTATGAACCAGATATGTTATATCTTTCTGACTGTGCGAAAAATTTGTGACGCGACAGCGCTGAATTTTAATTCTGTTTTGTAGCTATGAATAGCACTTGTTGGCAGAAGTAGCAAGCGTAGGAAACGAATCTCGCGATCGAAATTGTCGAGTCATTCGATTTCCACGCAACTCCATCCTTTATAATTTCGTCACTGTACACATCGTCCCGACCCGAATCCATTTGTCCATATCCCTGACCTAATTGTTGAAAGATAAAATTTGTTGAAGCAATCGATGAAAGTCTTAACTAATTTTGAGGTGGCACACTTTATAAGAAAGCACAAATATCTGAAATATAAGGACGAATTGAGCAAGGAAGGCTTCCTGCCAGCTGACCAACGACAAGAGGATGTCCTGCGTAAAGCTGCTGCGGATGCGCAACGTGGTCACTGAGGTTTGTGGCTTGTTGTGTATTAACAGTGTCGCATCCAGTAGTCTATCTGGCGATTATTTGAAGTGGTTTATCGGTTTCTTTGGTCCAAAAGATGTGCAATTAGTTAGTTTTTATGATTTAAGATGTGGAGGAAAAAATTTAAAATATTTTGCGAATAGAGCAGAATTTAATTTGTTAATGCCTATTAGTAGTTTCAAATTTAAAATATTTTACTGTTGCAAAAATATAAAAAATGAGTGCTAAAGCATTCCAACATTAGCCTACACCTTTGTTTTGTTTGTGCATGATCTTTTTTTTTT
>JPKZ01000616.1:0-26038 GCA_000803305.1 Toxocara canis
ATTATAGAGTATATATTATATATATAATATATACATATAATGTGTTAGGAGTAAATTGTGTTTTAATTTGTGATTAATATTTTTATATGTATAGATAATTTTATACTCTTAGACTATAGATATACATCTATAGTCTATACAGTAAATAACCTATAGTTATTTACTGTATAATATAATAAGTAATTTATTACTTATTATATTATTTTAGATAGGAGTATTTTCATTTATGAATATATATAATCTTAAAAAAGAAATGAAAAATATTATTTATTCTGATTCTTCTTTAAGCAAAAATTCTATTAGAGATAGAAACTCAGCTCTTAATAAAATATTTGAAAATTTTAATCTTTTAGATGATACTTCTGTTATTACTAAAGATAAAATTTTAGATAACTTAAATTCAATTAAATTTAAAACTAAATTATCTGCAGGTGTTAATGCTATTAGATTTTTAAAAGAACATAATCTTGATATTGATTTTCCTTCTGAAGATGAATTAAAAGAGATTATTAAGAATAAAAAGAAGAATAATCGTAAACCTACTGCAGAGAAAAATTTAATTGATATTGAAAGAAAAGTTAATAGAGTTAGAAAGAAAAATTATAGATTAGCTTATAAGTTAATGTTAGAGTCGGGGCTTCGTGTTCACGAAGTTTCAGCTCTAAAGAAAGATAATTTTTCTTTTGAGAAAAACTTAATAACTATTAATCTTAGAGAAGCTAAAGGAAATAAACTTTGTTCTGTTGAACTTGAAAATAAATATTTATCTAAAAATATTAGTGAGCTTATTCAAACTAAAAATGAAGATGACAGAGTATTTCCACACATGAGATTTTTACAACAACAAGCAACTAAAATGGGAATACAATGTCATGATCTGCGAAGGGGGTTTGCTAAAAGAACCTACAAAGAAGAATTAAAAAAACATGTTCCTAAAAGCGAAGCTATAGATAAAACTAGAATAAAGTTACGACATACTAGAAGTGATACTACTGAAATTTATTTAAGAAGTAAAATTAATGTTTAATGTAACAGGAGGTATTCTATGAAAAATTCTATTAATACTTTTGATGTTGAAGATTTTGTTGTAATTGCAATGCCATTGGTTTCTTGTATACATTAAATTTTATTTTTAAATAATATATTTTGAGGATAATGGGACTAGAATTGATGAAATAATCTTTGAGTTAATGATATCTAGTGAACTACTCTCAATTTATATAAGTGGAGAGTAGTTCATAGGAAAGAAATAGTCAATATAGTATAAAAAAGTGAAATTTAAGGAAATTAATAATGTTTTAGATGTTAAAATTAAAGTTTAAAATGATAGGAGTCATTTTTTAAGTAGATATTTTTATGTTATTATAAATTTGTTAGTGTAATTTCTTTTTTTTATAATACCTAATGAAATTAAAATAAATGTGTTTTTGAAGAAAATGAGAGGTTTTTCACTACTCATTTTTTTCAAAAATAGAAAAGTATTTTCAATCTTTTGCGAGATATTTAAAATGAATAATATTTAATTAACAAATATGTATTTAAATGGTAATTTTGATATTTATAAGAAAATGTTGTATTATTATATAATATTTATTTTGTTGTGTGGATTTAATTGAATTAAGGTTAAAAAAATTTTTTTTTACTTCTTTGATTAAAATGGCTTTAAGTAGTTTTATATTGGCTAAATTAGTATCTCAATATGTTTTTAAAAGGTGTCAAAATTGATTTTAATAGGATTTAACTTATGTATTAATATTATTTATTAAAATTATTTTATAATAGTCTTAAAATTTAGTGTAGTAGATTTTAAAATTTTTAATATATTGATTCATAGAAACTGAGTACTTTAATAAAATTTTGATAGTATGGAAACGCTAGAATTTGCCTGTTTTATAACTTTAAATGATAGCAATTTCTAATTAGGTGCTTTTTGTTAGTAACTAGTGATAACTTAAAGAAATTTAGTTTGGCATGAATTTTATATATTATAAAGTATCAAAAATGGATTTTTGATACTTTAATTTTTTTTGTAGAGAAAAAAGCAAAATTTTATATGTAAAAAAAGAAATAAATTTAGAAAAAATTATGTTAGTTGGATATGAAAGTGTTAGTATTGAAGAATAAAGTTTAAATAGATAAATATATAAAGAAAAAATAAGTGAACTGAAATCTAAATAGAGAAAGGTTAGATACATCAATGGATAATACATATAATAGTTTTTACTAATTGTTATGATTGGATTAAGTCAATTAGAAAAGTCCTTAATAAGCTTAAGGACTAAAGAATGGTTAAGAAGTGAAGAAGCTAGGTGGAGAAATTGAGGAAGACATTCTAAGAGAAATGATAAAACTGATACAGTAGATTTATTTTAGTTTATGAATTTTTTTATATTTTTGGTATTATAGACTATTGAGGATACATTCATACTTAATGACTTGAAAAATATAGTAATATTTTATTAATAAAATTAAATAAAGATAAAGAAAATTTTAGATTTATTATAATATTTGAGAATTCGTTCTGAAAATAAAGTTTATACTATTTATATAAAAATACCAATGGTGAATTAATTGTGTGAATTCGCATTTTAAAAAGGAACATAATATAATCATTATTAAATTTTCTTTTCATATGAATATTTTTGATAATTCTGACATAATAAAGTGTACCTCAAAATATTATATTAATTTTATTGAATATTTTGAGGTGTATTTCAAATTTTTAATTTTCTTTTAAAATTATTTATTCAAATTCATAACTTACAATTTTGCCATTATTAGCATTTATTTCATAATTATATTCTTTGCTATTATGATAGAATTCGATATCATATTTTTCTATACCATCATCAAACTCTTGATTAGCTTTAATAAATGAAACTTTGTCATTTGTTAAATTAGCATGTTTTAAAGCTATTTCTTTAGCTTTTTCTATTGAAATATTATTTTGAGTTGAAGTTATATTTTTATTAATATTATTACAGTGTTCTATATCATAATCATAACTAATAATATTACCATTAATGGCATTTATTTCATAATCATATTCTTTGTTATTATGATAGAATTCGATATCATATTTTTCTATACCATCATCAAACTCTTGATTAGCTTTAATAAATGAAACTTTGTCATTTGCTAAATTAGCATGTTTTAAAGCTATTTCTTTAGCTTTTTCTAATGATATTACTTCTCTAGTGTTATTATTTATATTTTGAGTAATACTATTAACCTTATTGTTAACATTTAAATTTGGTGTATTATTACTGAATAAAATAAAAATTAAACCAGCTGTAATACTAAGTATTCCAATCAAAATTTTATTCATATTCTCCTCCTAAGTTAATTAATTATTTATTTTAAATTTCTTTTAAATTTTGATACTATCTGTAACTATTCTGATTGAACCAAAAACACTAAAGCCATTTAAAACTTTAGTGTTAAACAAAAAAACTTGCTTTTCTGTAAACTATTTTATAATTTTAAGTGGCAGATTTAAAAAATAAAATAAATTACGAAAGGAGCAAGTTCTTCCAGTGTCTTTCTATATTGAATTATAAAGTCCTTTGTTGACACCAAAGAACTAATTTCACTATGAACAATAATACTATAATTTTAACAGAAAAACAAGAATAAAAGATTGTGATGGATTTTTAATGATATTAGCAGATTTAGAGTTAGAACATAAAAAGCTACATAATAGTAATTTTTGTAAGAATAGATTTTGTCTGATGTGTAATTGGAGAATGACATTAAAGGATTGTTTGGCAATAAGTGTTTTAATGGAGCATTTATTATTAGAAGAGAATAAAGAGTTTATATTTGGCTACATAAGAAAGCTGGAAATAACGTATCAAGGAGAAAAATATATAACTAAAAAATTGTGGAATAGATAAAACTTACACAAAAGAAGAATTTATAAAATTATATGAAAATTCTATTTCAAATTTAAATGAACAAATGAATGATGGTAAATTGGAGATGTTAAGTGATGGTTCAATTACAGAAGCTAATGACGAAGCTTTCTATTTACAAGGGGGATCTACTTTTGATAAAAGATATTGGTGGGGAGTTTCAAGATATAAGAGCACTAGTGTTGCAAATGCTTGTAGTTATCAATTAAATAAAGTAGCAGCCAATGCTAGAGGTGCTATTTTAGGAGACTATAAGTAAAAATATTATAGTAGTTTCTTCTTCGGGTAATCATGGTGATGTTGACATTATGTTTCCATCAAGTGTTGATGGTGTAATATATGTTGGCGTTATAGATGAAAATGGAAAAATTCTTAAAAATTCTACTGCTCATAATTTAACAGCTATAAATGCACCTGGTAAGGATATAGTTGGATTAGATTTAAATAATAATTCAATATATTCTTCAGGAACTTCTCAAGCAACTGCTTTAATTATTGGATATTTAGTTTTATTATTAGATGTTAGTAAGAAAAATAATAAAGCTATTTCAAACGATAAGCTTATTGAATAATTACACTTAATAAAGAAAAACTCTAATAGTTATTTAGATATATTTAAGTTGATAGGAAGTTGATTTTATGAAAAATATATTTTTTTTAATTTTAGTAATTTTAGATTTAATAATAATTTTTTCAATGACTTATTATTTTAAGATAATAAGTCAGCAACAATGTATGATGTTTTTGATATTATCTTTTGTTGTTGTTCTTGTGCTTAAAGATTTATTAAAAATTGATTTTTTCAAATAAATCAAGGTAGTATAAAAAAGGACGACAGTCCTTCTTCCAAATAGCAAGTGCCGTCGGAGACATATTGAAAATTTTGATTAAACTTTTATAAAAGTTTATGGGTGAAACGAAGTGAGGGCAAAGCCCTAAAAAGTATGTTAAAATAGTGGGAATATTAATGGGAATATAAAAAGTTTTAATATTTATATTATATCCCATATTATCTTATTGATTTTTGATGAGTTTTTAAAGTTTTAATTCCCACTCGTATTATAATATATAGAACTAATTTCATTAAAAAAAGATAGGGGTGAAATTTTATGATAGATACTTTAATAATCAAAAGTGAGATTTATAGGAAAAAGGAAAATGAATTAAAAGAGAAGGATAATAAGATTGAATATTTAAGTGGAGCTATAGAAGAATTTAAAAGAACTGTAGATTTAAAAGATGATGAAATTAAAACTTTAAAATGCAATATTGAAAGCTTATCTAAAAAACTTAATAGATTTAATGAGTTTTTAAATTTCGTTAAGGTAATTGATGAAATTAAAAGATTTAAAGATCGTTTTTTAAGCCATTCTAAAATAACTAAGAATGAAATAATGTTCCATGATAAAGATAAGATTTATATAGACAAAAAATATTTAGCAAAGAATTTTTTCAATACTTATCAAAATATGCTTTTTAAAGATAAGTTGTATTTATTAAAATTATTAAATCTTATTGAGGTATCTGAAGAAAATATATTTACCAAAAAGGTATTTGTAAATGGAAAATATAAAAGAATGATTGTTTTTGATAGACATATTTTAGATTTTTATTACAACCTATGTTCTTAATAACGTTTAACATGCCTTTATATGGCGTCAGAATTAATTTTAAGGGATTTTATCCTATATGGCGAGGATTTACATTAAAATGATTTTTGATGACCAATGACAAGTAGCTTTTTTATTTAATAATTTGTTTTTTTTGTTTTATTAAGTACAGTGTCCATTATTAAAATATCAAAACAAAAAGCTTTTTACATTGATATTGGTGAACTTTTTGTAATTAAATTAAATGTTATTTTATACTACCTTGATAGGGAGAAGAGATAAGATACTAGATGAAAAAGGACGAAAGTCCTTCTGCTAAACGGCAAAATTTTGATTAAATTTTTATAAAAATTATGGGTGAAACGAAGTTATGCCATTTATGGAATGCAAAACCATGCGTAGGTTCTCCGTTTTTTATACGTATAACCTGCGCAATTGGAAATTTTTTTGATATCACTAAAACGCTAGGCTTTGCCTAGTCTATTACCTTGTGTGATAGCAGTTTCTCCTTATGCCCTTTTTCAAAAACACTAATGAGTTTTTACCAATTTGCTTTGAGATAATAAAACTATAGTTTAATCATTTTAGATTTTTATTTTATTTTTGATTAAATTTGATTGAAATTTTGATTAAAAAATAAGCGATACACAATTTGCCTTTAAAATCGTTTCTAAGGTGGTTTAAAATTTAAAAAAAGGTAAATGCTAGTGGAGTGTTAAAAATCAAATACAGGCCATTTAAACGTCATAAAAAGCACGTTTGAATTTAAAGTATTGTCGTTAAATTTTAAAAGAGCCAAAATGGTTCTTTAAAACGATGATTTTTTATAATAAAATTCAATACTACTAAATTACTAAAAAAGCTTATTCGTTTTAATAAAGAAAATATAAAACAAGTTGATATTGTTTTGGTGAATTGTAAAAACATAAAATTTTCAGTTATGATTTTAAATGTTTTAGAAATCATGGAAGAAAAAACAAAACATAAAAGTAAAATAATAGAGAAGTTTAAAGATAAAAAGGTTAAAAATCCAAAGTTTATCGACTACATAGAACCTTTTGTATCTGTGAAAATGTCTGAAAGGATAAAAGATTGTGGGGGATTTTTAATGCTATTAGCAGACTTAGAATTGGAACATAAAAAACTTCATAAGGGTAATTTTTGTAAAAATAGATTTTGCCCAATGTGTAGTTGGAGAATGGCATTAAAGGATTGTTTAGAAATAAGTGTTTTAATGGAGCACTTAAGGTTAGAAGAAAATAAAGAGTTTATATTTTTAACTTTAACAACTCCTAATGTAACAGGAGAAGAACTTGAACAAGCTATAAAAGAATATAATAAAGCATTTAAAAGACTTATGGAACTTAAAGAAGTTAAAGCAATAGTTAAAGGTTACATAAGAAAGCTAGAAGTAACATATCAAGGAGAAAGATATATAACTAAGAAATTATGGAAAATAAAAAAAGATTATTATATTAAATTGGGTTTAAAAATAGGTGATTTAGAACCTAACTATAATACTTATAATCCACATTTTCATGTAGTTATAGCAGTTAATAAAAGTTATTTTACAGATAAAAATTATTATATACCAAGAGAAAAATGACTTGAATTATGGAAAAAATCAATAAGAGATGATAGGATTACTCAAGTTGATGTAAGAAAGGCTAAAATGAATAATTACAAAGAAGTGTACGAGCTATCAAAATATTCATCAAAAGATAGTGATTATTTAATAAATAGAAAAGTATTTTCAGAGTTTTATAAATCACTTAAAGGAAAGCAAGTATTAGTATTTGGTGGGCTTTTTAAAGATGCTCATAAAATGTATTTGAATGGAGAATTGGAAGTTTATAAAGAAAAAGATGAAATAAAATATGAGTATATGCTTTATTACAATTGGACTAAAAAAGAATATGAAAATACAAAATTAAGAGAATTAACTGAAGAAGAAAAAGAAAGTTTAAATTATAAAGCGATTAACGAAATGGAAGAAAATTTTTAAAAATTTTCTTCCATTTTCTGTTGAAAACGTTTAATTAGAAGTGTAAAATGATTATATAATAATTATTTTTTTAGGGGGGATATTTATGAAAACCAAATTTATAAAAACACTTTTTTTAACTTCATTGATTACAATGAGTTTAAGTAGTTTTACATTTGCTAAGGGAGTATCTCAAGATGAATTTATAAAAAACTTAGAAAATACTTATAATGTTGAAATAGAGTTAAATCAAGATAATTTAACTGATATGGATTTAATTAATATTAAAAATAAAATTGAAACAATGAATTTAAAAATAGAAAATTTGAAAAAAGAATTAAGTGTCCCAGAATATATAACTTTTAATAAATTACTTAGAGCATCTCAAAATTATAGTGGAACTGCTGTAGTTGATGCTTCTGTTCCTGCTATAGGATTTTATAAAATATTTATACCTTACAGATATACTGTTGTTACTTCTGGTGGAGCACCATATTTTAGTAATGCAAGAGCTGATGATAGTTATGCAGGAGGGCTTTCAATAGGAACTTGGTCTTGTTATTCAAGTTGGACTGAGATTTATTCAAGAAATGGTCGTAGGAATAATGTTTTAGATATAAATACTAAAGGAAGTATTACATATAGTGTTGGTCCTGGTAATGTAACTTTACCAAATCAAGTTTTTGTTAAAACTTTTTATTTATAATGAAATATAGTATTTAAAATTGAAGGAGGGATATATATGAAGAAAAATACTTTTTTAGATTTTAAATTATTTAATATAGCATGTTGGCTTACAATTTTGTTTGCATATATTATTCCAGTTAGAGAAAAAAATGACATTGTAAATGTATATGGTTTCCCGTTTAGTTTTTTTTCAGTATATGTTAAAAATGTAGAAGGTAATTCTCTTTTAACTTCAAGCTTATTTAATATTGGGAATTTTATATTTAATGTTTTTATAATTTATGTTTTAATATATCTTTTTAAAAAAATTATATTGATTGTTTCAAATAAATCAAAATTAACATAAAACATTAAAATCAAGGTGGAGATAAAAAATAATGGAGTAGGTCTGAATAGATCTGCTCCATTATTTTTATACTATCTTTACTTTATTTGTGAATTATCATTTTTAAACCTTGTATTGCTTCATCTATATTTTTATTAGCTTTTTCCAATTGTTTTTTTGAATAACTCTTATTGTTTAGTACATCTTCACCTTCTTTTATTGCAAGTTTCAATTTATTTGTTGATTCAACAGTATAAGAATAATGACAGTTGTATCTATTTGTTGCATTTAATTTATCTTTTGCTATTTTTATGTTTGATAAAAAGTATTGTATTATATGATTACTTAATATTATTTTATGTATTTAATTTATTTTTATGAACTCAATAACATTATTAGTATAGATTTTCTTTTCTTCTTTTAAATCATATAGTCTATTACATTTTTCTTTAATTTTTACACATTTCTTAGCTTGATTTTATTTTAGATAGGTTATATTTCAAGAGATTTTATTATATAATTAAACTTTATAAAATATTAATTTTTTATTAGAGTTATTTTCGCTACTGATATCACTTTATAATTTGGGGAGATGGAGTTGAACATATGAGCAATGTATAATTTAATGTTATTATTTACTGGGAGTATGTTTATACCAGAAATTGTAATATTATATTTTTTTAATTAATAATTAGGAAATCAGTTGTTTATAGCCTTATAATACAATATTAAATATAATGTTAAAAAATTTTAATGTTATAGAATTGTATAGCATTTTATGTATAATAAAATTACATATAATTTATTTTAATTTTAGGTTAATAGTCCATACAATATATGTGCAAAGTTTTATGCTAAATAGAGAGTAGTTCCGTACTACTCTCTATTTATTTTTTTCAATATTGTATACTAATTTTGTATGTTTAACAAATCAAGTGGAATTCATATCTTCTATAAGTGTGAGATGGATATCAATTGACGTTAGTCAACAATGGCTATATATTATAATCAGTAGTATAGTTATAGAGGTTAAGAATATACATGAATTTAGATACAAATAATCACTCAGTATTGGTTATAAAATATCGCAAGAAAGTAATTAATGACGATATATCCAATAGATTAAATGAGATATTTGAGAATATTTTATTTAAGTATAATATAACTTTAGAATAATTGAATCATTATAATGATCATGTTCACTTACTGTTTAGAGTTTCTCAAAATACAGAAATATATAAATTTTTAAATGCTTATAAATATAGAATCTATCCAGACGTAGAACAACAAATATATATAGCTAATGCTTATGGGTGTCGTAGATTTATTTATAATCAGATGTTAGATAATAGAATAGAGATTTATGAAGTTAATAAAGACGTATTAACTTCATATTATAAATAAAATGAAAATAACTAAGAAAATATATCTTAGTTATTTTTTTCATATAAAAAATATTGTATAATAACTCTGCCTTTGATTTTATTAATTCTTTTAGTGTTAAACTAATTTTTAAAATATTTGCTTAATACACTTAATAACGTATGTAAAAGAGAGTAGTAATCAAACTACTCTCTTTTCGTTTCATGTTCCTTTATTAACTTATCAAGTATGGTTTAATTTATTTTACTTATCTCTTTATTTGATTAAATAGTATATAATTTACTTAGCTTTCTATTTATTTTCAGTTTAATAAATAAAATTCATTTGAAATAATAAAAAAGTATTAAGGTAAGCTCTCATTCCTGGATACTTTTTATTTTTTGCCAATATATGTATAAATATACTTATTATTTTCAAAAAGTTTAATCCATCTGCAGATAGTAGCTTTTCATATTCATAGTAATTTTGACATTTCAACTTTGGTTATAGTATTTATTAAATGTATTAGGTAAATCGTTAATTAATTTTTTTACTTAATAAACCATGTAACGTTCTTGGTTCTTATTTTTCCTGTATATTTTTTATTTCTTTCAAAGCTTCAATGTGTTGCTTAGTTCTTTCTTATATGGTTTCTATTCATATTTTAAGCATTACAATTATTATGCATTTATTTATTAGTGTATAAATTAAGATTTAATGTAATATTGAAAGAAGGATTAGACATATACAAATAAATACATAAACTTCTATTAGTTATTTTCAGAAGTATTGTAGAAGTAGAAAACATAATATAGAACGAGATTTATTATTATGAATTAAATTAAATAAAAGAAAGTATGTAATAGACGTTGAAAAAAATAGTTGTCTACAGATCGATTAAACTTTTTGAAAACAATAAATAATTTAAAATATTAGTAGAAAATAAAATAGTATCAAGTAATAAAGGGGGAACTCTTGATACTATTTGTAATAATTTAAGTAATACTTTAATTTTTTTTGGTTAAAGCTTTATTATGTATTTAATTAGTGTAAGACAATTTTAATAAATACAGAAGTGTTTAATTATTAAAATACAATTTAATTATACAATATTTTAGTAAAAAAAACAAACATGGAATAGCTTCTTTGATATTCCATGTTTGTTGCATAATATATGTTTTTATGAATTTAATAAGTAAAACATTAATAAATTTATTTTAATATCATTGAGAGAATTAATATTAAAATCAAACGCAAATAAAATTGTATAATATATTTTAATAAAAAAAAATAGTTGGTAAAAATTACATTTTTTTTGTGCTTATGTTGTTATGAATATGAAGCGTGTATTAACATTGAAATTGTATTAATTAAAGTTGTGAAAATTTAAAATTTTTTATATTATGAAGTAAATATAGTACTTGAAAAGTTGAGGTAATAAATGTATGTATACTTAACAAAAGAAAGAATTGCATAAAATAAGAGTTATAGTTGAATAAATAGTATTACACTAAAGAATATGTGTAAGAAGTTAATAATATTAAGTTATGCTTTAAATATCAAAATTAATAAAGCCAGTTAATAAATAACTGGCCCCTAGATAGATTCAAGAATCTTCAAATATTAGAAGATATAATTATTTTACAATAAAAATTAATAATTTTCAAAGATATTAATTTTTATTATAAAAGAAAGTAATAAAATTTATGTATAATCAATAAAAATTACTTTATAATAAGTTAAAAAAGTAATAAATAAGTTAATTTTAGAAATTAAGGAGGATTTTTTATGAAATTTATAAAAATAACAGCTGTTTTAATACCAATAGTTGCTACGGTTTCTTTAACTTATGTTTATATTAAAAGATCAAAAGGGAGATGTAAACAATGTTATACACACTAAAATTTACTATGAAATGTAAAAATATATATTAAATAGAGATGTATTAATATTTGGTGGTGGAGAGAATATAAAAGCAAAAATAATTTGAATTATTGTTCGTAGCATAATATATTGTAAGCTTATATAATAATTAAGAATTAAATAAAAGATTTTAACCAAATTATACTATAATATTATTTACTATATTTGCTATAATACTCTTTTTTAACTGTATAATTGAAGAATGAATATTAAAAATTTTAATTAATACTAAATTTATATTGACAATAGTTAAATCAGCTGAATGTGAAGATGATACAGTTGGAAACATGTTAGGGGGAGTTAAAAATCAGTATCTAGAATCTTCAGATTGGGGATGGCAAATAGATTCAGAAGGATTTAGAATATCGTTAAATAATTTGTATGATAGATATCAAATTCCACTATTCTGTGTGGAAAATGGTTTTGGAGCAGTAGATGTAGTAGAAGAAGATGGAGCTATAAATGATTACTATAGAATCGAATATTTAAGAAGACATATAGCTGAGATGAAGAAGGCTGTAGAAATAGATGGAGTAGACTTAATTGGTTATACTCCTTGGGGATGTATTGATTTAATTAGTGCAAGTACTTGAGAAATGAAAAAGAGATATGGGTTCATTTATGTTGATAAAGATAACTATGGAAATGGAACACTAAAAAGAAGTAGGAAGAAGAGTTTTTACTGGTATAAAAAAGTTATAGAATCAAATGGAGAAATAGTGTAAGAAAATTTAATTGATTACTTTTTAGTATATTTAATTGTTTTATCAAAACTTAGTTCAAATATATTTTTCGTAGAAAATAAAGTCTCTTTATTTCTATATAAATTATTCAATTATTATAGCATCGTTTATTATTAAAAATAAGTATCTTAAAATTTTAAGATACTTATTTTCTTATAACGTGTCCATAAATAAAGTAAAAGTATTTAGTATATTAATTTAATATATATTATTGTAGAATAAATAATGTTTCAATGATTAAATTAAACCGCCTAATAAACTTTTAGTAGCATTTTGATTATTTTCATTAGTCTTTATATTAAGATTTTCTGCAATGTGTTTTATTAATTCTTTTTTTGTCATAAAGTATGGTTTGTGTACACCTTACTAATTTTATTTAACAAATCCAATTCTATTAAATGGATATATAATTATTTGGGCTTTGGCATCTATATCTTTACTATCTATATATGGATTAGTCCAATACCTAGCATCATCACTATTCGCTCTATTATCTCCTAACATTAAGAATTTTCCTTCAGGTACATTAAAAGACATATCTGTTTTTCCACCTGGATATTTAACATAATCTTCTTTAATTTTTTCCCCGTTTACATAAACTGCACCATCTTTTTTTATTTCAACGTTATCACCCGGTAACCCTATTACTCTTTTCAAAAGTAATTTATGAAGTTCATCAGACTTAAAGACTAAAATATCTCCTCGCTTTATATTTGAGGTATTATAAACTTTTGTAACAAATAGTTTATTTCCAATTCCTACCGTTGGAGACATTGATGAACTAGGAACTTCTATTTTGTATAAAAGAAATTTATTGATAATTACAACAAGTAAAAAAGCTATAATTATTGGAAGTAGCAAATTATTAAAAAAATTTTTTAACTTCTTATTTGAAAACATATAAAATCACCTTTTTTTCTTATTTTTCAATTTCATATTTTTTAATTAAGGCATTAATTTACGAACAGAATATACTATTAAAACTTTTTAAGTTGATTTTATGAATAATATAGTTAATTTTAGAATTAGAAAGAGATTATTTTATAATATCATATTTAGTTTTCACTTATACTTTAATTTTTGCATAGTCTAAATAAAGCTTAAAAATCTAGTTATTGCTATTAACTTTCTTTTTATTTTCTATATTACAATTTTCTAATCTATAGAATTTTATATCATATATCCTAAACTAAAAATTTCAATTTAAATATAGTACCAATTTATTGTCATGTCAACTTTCATGTTAACTACCATGTGAAAGTATTAAGAATATGATTTTTAATTTTTATTATTATAGTTTTTACTTTAGGACTTTATCTATAAATATATATATTTGCTGGACTAGCTTTATATAAAGTAGCTAAACTAGAAAAATAATAATGATTTAGCTTTGATATAATTTATGAATATATACTTATTTAGATTATTGACTAAAAACATTAAGAAGGTTTGTATATAGATTTAAAATTTAATATTAGTAATTGTATATGAAGTATTTATAATAGTAAAAATTATAATATATTCTCTAGTTTGATAAACTAAAAATGTTAAATAAAGAAAAAAGCTATACAAAAGTATTTGAGATATAATAATAGTTATTGTATAATAACTATGTTTAATATTCTAATAAATAATAAAAGGAGCAAATACAAAATTGTAATTGCTCCTTTTATTATTTATTAGAATATATAAATCAATATATTCATAGTTTTATATTTTTTTATGGTTAATATAGTATATAGTTGATACTAATATATCTATAACCTCAGTTTGAAAATTTCTAAAACATTATTACAGTAATTTTAATATTTTAGTATATTCTAACTCGTATGTAGATAATTTTCAAATATTATATATATTTTTTATTATCAGACTTTACTATAATTAAGTAATTTAAAAATAATAAATTCATCTAATACATTTATGTAATTTATTATACTCTACATGCTTAAAGCTCTTGCAAAATAAATTATAAAGAGAATCTACAACTACTATCATCAGTTATCTTTATAACATTATAACTTCTTAATTTTATATATAAATATAATAAGAAAATAACAAAATTCTAAACTAAACTCTTATTTACAAAACTATACTCTAATCTAATATATTTTCTTGAAAAATTTAACTTAAAAGAGTACCAAAGATAAAAAATATATTGGTACTCTTAATGGTAATTAAATTGACTAGGAATTATGTATTTGTCATTTATATTATAAATCAATAAAACTTAAAGTAAAAGAGTATAAATATTAACTCTAATTTTAACTATGTAATTGCATTAAAAGTATATATATTTAAATTTAATAAAAGTGTAGTAAAAGTTCTATTCTTAATTTCTGTTTTATAACTTTTAGATTAATAGCAATAGACATTACTTCAAATATAACTAATGAAAATGAATATATTATGATACAAAATTAATATATTATAAATAATGTATTAACCTTATTGTAAATGATAATTTTGATGATAGTATATATTTATATTACATATATGACTGTTAATTTTAAAAGTAAAATCTACGAATTAGTAGAAAAAAATATATAAAAAGTAATATATACATAAAGTTATAAATAAAATTATATTTGATTAAACAGTAATTTACGTTCTAATGCTAGTATGGATTGCTATATTAATTTAAAGTTAGAAATAATATTTAGCATAATAGTAATATCTATGCAATTATATTTAATTAAAATAAATATTAATATAAAGTTGATTTAAAACTATTTGGTAATAAATTTGTAGGAGGATTATAGTGGTAAAAGAAATTAGATTAGAATTAATAAATTCAATTACTCATTTAATTACAAGAAGGATTAAATTTAAAAAAAAGGAGATTATTTTTGAACAAAATTCTTCAAGAAATAATACATATGTATTATTGAAAGGAAAAATTAAACTTTCTTTTTTACTACCTAATGGTAATGAAATTAATTTAGGATTTTATAATGCTAAAAATGTAATCCTAGCATCAACTGATAATAGATATCCATTTATGTCATTATTTAAAGTTGAAGCGGTTGAAGATTGTTTATTAGGAGTTGTACCAGTTGAAAGTATTGAAAATAATGAATATCTTTATAAAATAATAACTAGATATTATGATATAATTTTTAAAAAAGTTTATTTACAGATGATTGATTTATTATCAAAAAATAAATTGGAAAGTCTATACTGTATATTTATACGTCTTGCAAATACTTATGGAATAAAAGTTTATAATGGAATAAAAATTAATATCAAATTAAGTAATATTGATTTGGCAGGATATATAGGAACTTCTAAAGAAACAGTAAGTAGATTAATGAGTGAAATGAAAAATTTAGATTTAATAGTTATTGAAAATAAATATATTGTATTAAAAGATATTAATTATATGAAAGAAAAAGTTAATTATTATAATAATTTAGAAGAACTCTATATAGTTTAGATTATATATTGAAATTTTCAACATATAATTTATTATAAAAAACAACTTAATATCTTTAATTTTTTACAATGTGATAAATAGTAAAATTCAAAAAAGATGATAATTATTTATAAAAAGATATTTTTTTAAAATAAATTTATAAAGAATATATTTAATCTAGTATTAATTAAAATAAGAATAATTTTTAATATATCATAGTTTAGAATATATTAAGTATTTTTATAAAATTTACATAATAAAACAAGTAATTAACTATAACATATATTTTTAATATTTCCATCTAATTTAAGTGCTAATATAATATTTTCTAGATTTAAACAGTTAAGCACTGTAAAAAAAAGTACGAAATGATGACGTTTGTCATTTTTTTAAAACTAAATAGTATTTATAATGAGTTATGAAATTATATTTGAAAGGATGATTTAATATGAAAAAGTTTTTATTATCAACATTAGTAGGGACTACATTATTTTCAACAATGGCAAGTGGGAGCTTAGTATTCGCTAATGAAACTCAACAGGTTCAAGTTAATTATGAAGCTATACCAGAAATTGCAACAGCAGAATATATGGTAGCAATTCCCCAAACTATAAAATTTACATCTGCTAATGAAGGTGTTGATTTAAAAATAGAATTATTTAATAAAGATGGTGGAGATTATTCTGGTGGTAATGGAGTTGATATATCAATTGAATCTGCTAATACATTTAAATTAAAAAATAATACTAAAGAGTTACCATATACATTAACTTATGAGAATAATGTTTATAGCACTGCAAAGTATGACGCAAAAATAACACTAGATCAAAATAAGAAAAGTATAGATGGAAAAGCTAAAATTAATGCAACTAATTCAATACAACCAGGTAATTACTCAGATACTTTAACATATACTGTTGCAACTCACGGCGCATAATTTAAGAATATATGAAAAATAAGAAAAAAATTTTTTTAATACTTACATTTTTACTTATAGTTACATTATTTGTTTTTAAGATTATATGGAATAATAATGATGGCGTAATAATTGATAATAATGCAAAAGATTATTCCGTTGAAATAGAACTTCCTCAAGCCTATGATGAAAGTAAAATTTTAGTTCCAGGGTTCAGTGATATAAATGTGGATAAGACTTATAAAGAAAAGGGAATGCAATTGTTTAATCCAGAAAAGAATGATGTTTATTTTAAATATGAACTTACATTAAAGGAAACAAACGAAGTAATCTATACTACTAATTTAATTCCCCCTGGAAAATCGGTTGAGGTTTTCCCGTGGAAAAATATCACTAAAGGAGATTATCATTTAATAATAAATATAAAAACATATTCCATAGAAAATCCTAAGGAACAACTAAATGGAGCAAATGTAGTAATAAAAATGAGTGTATTCTAATTTAAAATTATTTTAATTAATACATAAGATAAAAATAGCAATGCTTACTTTTAGGTGTTGCTATTTTTTGTATTACTATAGAAAGGAGTATTATATTTGTGTTAAAAAAATTACTTACATTAATTACATTAATTATATTTTTGTCAAACATTGGATTTTCATATAATATTTACGCAGAAGACATTAATGTTAATTCAAATAAAAGCCCACAAAAAATTAAGGAAGTAAGTATTCCAGATAAAAATTTAAAAGCAGCAGTAAATAAATCTATTGACAGTAATAGAGATGCTAATCAAATTATTACACAACAAGAATTAGAAACTTTAAAATCATTAAATTTAAGTAATAAAAATATTACTGATTTAACTGGATTAGAATATTGTAAAAATATTATTGAAATACAATTATCTAATAATAAAATACATGATTTAAAGCCATTAACTAATTTAACTAATTTAACTACTTTATCTTTAGATAATAATTGTATAAATGATATAAGTAGTTTGAAAAATTTAAATAACTTAAATAGTTTAAGTTTAAATAATCAAAATATAAATGCAAATGAAATTAAAACTACTGATAATTTAGTAGAAGTAAATAACATAATTAAACTTACAGACGGAAGTCCAGTTCAAATAGTAAGTAATGATGATTATACATATAATTCTAAGAATAATACAATAAAGTTTGTCAATATATTAGAAAATTGCACTAAATCGTATAACTTTAATACAAATGTTAGTGTAGGAAAAAGTAATACAATTTTTAGTGGAATTGTAACTCATAAAATTACTTATACTGAAGCAAAAAAAGATATGAATGTTAATAATAAGAAACTTTCAACTATTGATGAAAGTTCATATATAAATACTAATATTGATGAAAGTTCATATATAAATACTAACATTGGAGTTAATGGGATAGAATTTGTTAATAATAGACTAAAAGCTACAATACGTTTTAATAAAAACACCAAACTTTTAGAAGTTAGTGGACTTGATCATCGATTACACGATTATTTTCCTAATGAGCCATATTTTAAATTTGAAATGTTAACTTCAAGTGGTAGTACTATTATATCTAAATCTTTTACTGGCTTAAATACTGGTACTGATGTAGTAAATGCTTTAAATGGTGTAAAATTTGATTATGGAAACATAATTAAATTTTATCATCGTGAACCTGATAAATTGAGTTTTACAGGAAATGTTTTGGGTGGACTTCCTACTGATCTTGAGAAAAATAGTTGTGCTTTTGAGATTACAAATTCTGGGCTAAGGAAGATTGATATAAATACTAAAATAACTTTAAAAAATAACAATTCAATAGTGTTTGATTCTTTAAACAAACACTTAAATGTTACTAAAATTAATACTAATCAACATATTAGTGATTTTTTTAGTGATTTTGAATATTTTTCAATTAAAATTTTCAACTCAAATTGGGAACCTAAGTTAGAAAAATCTTTTTTAGGATCTGCTTCAACAGATGATGTATTTAATGCTTTAAATAATCAACCTTTTGATGTGGGAGATATAATACAATTTTATATTCGTAATTCTAACGATCTTATATTTGATGAAATTTTAAATGGTGCTCCTGATGACTATGAAAAATTGGCTTATATTTTTAAAAGTACTCCTTTTGGACTAGAAAAACTTAAAATGCCACTGCCTCAAGTAATTATATGTGGTCAAGGCTATAGTAATTTACAAAATTTCTCTTTAAAAAACTTAATAGTATTTGATACAACGAATAAAAAATTAGTAGTTAAAAGAAATTGTAGTCAAGATACTAAGCATGCTATAGCTCTACATGATGTATCATTTAGTGATAGTAAATATTTTTCAATTAAAATTTTAAACTCAAATGGTGAACTTAAGTTAGAAAAATCTTTTTTAGGATCTGCTTCAACAGATGATGTATTTAATGCTTTAAATAATCAACCTTTTGATGTGGGAGATATAATACAATTTTATCATGCTGAACCAGATAAATTTTATTTTGATACAAATGTTTTAGGTGGAATTAATGATAGTCTTGAGAAAAATAATTGTGTTTTTAAAATTACAAATTCTGGTTTTGAAAAACTTGAAACACCAACTCCTAATATAACAATTGATGATGATTTGTATATTATACAAAATGCTGAGATTAATGATGATGTTGTTTTAAAAGGTGTTCATGCTACTGATTCTATTCAAAAAAATTTAAAAATAAACTATACTACCATAAATACTAATACTATTGGTGATTATGAAGTTACGTATTCTGTTACTAATAATTTTGGTAAAACTGCAAGTAAAGTAAGAAAAGTTCATATTATTCCCCAATATTCTCCAACTACAATTAAGGTTAGAGGACAAGGATACATTGGATCAGGTGAGAATAAAGTTACAATAGCATTTGATAATTCTACAAAAAATCTAAAAGTTACTCCAAATGATAATGAAAGATATCAATTACATACTTTCTATCGTGATGAAAAATATTTTTCAATTAAAATTTTGGGGAAAGATAGAAGTGTTAAATTATATAAATCTTTTTTAGGATCTGCTTCAATAAAAGATGTAGTTAATGCTTTAAATAATCAACCTTTTGACTTTGGAGATGTAATACAATTTTATCATGCTGAACCAAGTAGGCTTGGCTTTGAAGGAACTGTTATTAATGGACCTGTTCCAGATATCATAAGTAATTGTGTTTTTGAAATTACTCCTTTTGGACTTAAAAAACATGATTTAGCATTAATTCTTGATCAAAATTTAATAATAGGATTAAATAATATATTAAAATTTAATATGGATAATAATATAATAACTCAAACAGATTTAGAGTCGTTAAATGGAACATTAAATTTAAGTAGTAAAAATATTAGTGATTTAACAGGTATTCAATACTGCAAAAATATTAATAAGTTAGATATAAGTAATAATCATATATTTAATTTAGAGCCTTTAAGAACTTTAACTAACTTAGACGGTCTTTATGCTAATCAAAATGAAATATTTGATATAAGTCCTTTATCAAAATTAACTAGTTTAAATGAATTGAATTTGGAAAATCAATCAATAAATTTAAGTGAATCAAGTTCAATAGGGTCAAAATTAACACTAATTAATCCACTAATAGATTTAAATGGTAACAAAGTAGAAATACAAGATGGTACTGATTATACTTATAATTCAGAAAAGAATGAAATAACTTTTACAAAAATAACCAATGATTGTAATAAAAATTACACCTTCACTAAAAATGTTTTAGTTGGGAATGCTAATTCAAATTTTAGTGGAACAGTTACAAAACCAGTAATATATAAGAAGATTATAGAATGTGTTACTATCCCTAAAAAAATAACACTGAAAAAAGTTGAAAATTCTCAATATGTAGAATGTAGTTTTAATATAACTAAGTTAAAAGATGAGAATTCCAATAATATTAACGTAAGCATAAATCCTTCATTAGAATTAGTTTATAATAAGGATAGAGTAAAATTAGATATTTTAAAGGACAATTCTATTGTAAATCCTAATGAACCATTAGGAGTATTAAATAATTCTACTAATAATATGAATTTAAAATTAAGAGCTAAAAAAACAGATTTCAAATATATAAATAAAGTTAACTATTCTGGAGCTGTGGAATTTACATTTTCAAACTAATAAAAATAATATTTTTTTAAATATTAATATTGTATTTTATCTTAAGTAGTTCAGAGTGTCGACAAATCGACACTCTTTTCTTTTTTAGGTAAAATAAACTTGGGTGATGATAAATATGTTAACTAAGAAAGAATTAGATTCAAGAAAACGCTTAGAATATAGTTGTTTGGAACAATTAGTTACAAACAATCATTTACTTAGAAAAATTGATAAAATATAATAGATTTTGATTTTATATATGATGAAGTCGGAGAATTATACTCTGCTGTCGGAAGCCCAAGTGTTGATTCGGTTGTACTAATAAAAATAGTTATGATTCAATACTTATTTGGAATACCTTCTATGAGACAAACTATTAGAGAAATAGAAGTAAATGTAGCTTATAGATGGTTTTTAGGTTATTCAATCAGTGAAAAAATCCCTCATTTCTCAACTTTTAATAAGAATTATGAAAGAAGATTTAAAAAGACAAATTTATTTAATAATATATTTGTTAGAATTTTAGAAATAGCCGAAGAAACCGGTCTTATCGAACCGAAACAAATATATATAGATTCAACTCATATAAAAGCAAGTGCTAACAAGAAAAAATATACTAAAGATACTATTAAAGTTGAAGCTAAAAAGTATCAAGACAAGCTAAATTCTGAAATTGATGAGGATAGAAAAAAGCATTGAAAAAAGCCATTAAATAAAAAATTTAAAACAGAAGAAAAAGAAATAATAAAAAGTATAAGGGTGGAAGCCGAGATACGTGTAAAAACCGGTAGCTTGATGGATATATTTTATATCAAGCTACTGGTTTATTATTTTCGTACTCCTTTACTCTCCTATAAAAGGTATTATTTTTTAAATTAAGTATTTTCATGGCCTTAACAGCAGTTATTTTACCAGATTTCCATTCATTATAAATTTCTTCAAAGTTTTCACTAATTTCTATTCGTTTTCTACCTAATTTAATTCCATTCTTTCTCGCTAACTTTATTCCTTCTTTTTGTCTTTCTTTAATTCTAAGCCTTTCATCTTCAGCCATATAACTAAGTAACTGAAGGATTATATCTGAAATTAGGTTTTCTAATCCATGCATTTCCTTATATTTAGTGGTATCTAAAAGGGGCATATCTAAAATTACTATATTTACTTTTTTTATCTTTACAAGTTCATTCCATTCATCTAAAATCATCTGCTTATTTCTACCAAGCCTATCTAATGATTTTATATATAATATATCTCCTTCTCGAAGCATTCTTTTTAAAAGTTGATATTCAGGTCTTTTAAAATCTTTTCCACTAGCTTTTTCTAAAAAAACATATTCATTTTCTATATTTAAATCTTTAGCCAGAGCTAGCTGTCTTTCTAAAGATTGATCAGCACTACTTACACGTGCATAAAAAAATTTTCTCATACGATAACTCCTTAAATTATTTAATTCAACATACACTTTTTCTATACAAATAGTATAAAACAACTTCAAAATATATACAAACATTTTGAAGTATTTCATATATAAATATGTTATACTTTTGACATATAAAAATTATAGATTTCCAACCCTTTCAAAAAGTATACTTTTTGAAAGGGTTGATGGATTATAGAAACTATTGTTAAAGGAGATTTTAATATGGTTTTAATAGAAAAAACTATTTATCCTAGATTTAATAAAAATATAAGCAAATCAGAATTAATAGATTATTATACTCCATCAGATAAAGAAATAAATTTAGCTTATAGAAATACCAATGGACAATCACAGGTTTGTATATTTTTAGTACTTCTAAAATCATTTGAAAAATTAAGGTATTTTCCTAAATATAATTCAATACCTAAAAAATTATTTAAATACATTCAAGACACTTTACTATTAAACATTGAATCTGATATAAACATTTCAGAAAAAACACTTCAACGTTATAAACATATTATAAGAAGGTTTTTAAATATAAAGAACAATAAAGTAAATAGAAATAATTTGATAATTAATACAGTTGCAAAATTTGAACCAATAACGGAATATCAAGAAGATGTTTTTAATGCTGTAATAGAAACTTTAATAAAAAACAATTTTGAACTACCTTCTTTTAAAGTATTAGACAGAATAATTCTAAATAAAAGAACTAAAATTAATGATAATTTATTTAATTTAGTTGCCAATAGATTAACAATTGTTCAAAAAGAAACTCTTGATAATATGTTAGTAGTAGATACTAAGGGGTATTCTATATTTAATGAATTAAAAGAGTTGCCTAAAAATTCAACTTTAAATAATTTGAAAGATACTTTAAATAATTATATCAGGTTAAAAAAATTTGGATTTGATAAAGAAATTTTAATTGGAATTCATCATTATAAAATTAAATATTTTGCATCTTACGGAAGATCTTTAGATGCTTCAGAGATGAAAGACTTCAATAAGAATAAAAGATATACTATATTAATATGTTTTGTATATTTTAATACTATACGATGTTGTGACGATTTAATAACTATGTTTATTAAAAGAGTAAATAAAATTCATAATAAAGCGAAAGAAAATCTTGAGCTTACTATTGAAAAGCAAAGAGTTAAAACTGAAAACATTGTAGAAGTTTTACAAGAAATTTTAATAGCATCCAATGAATCTAAAGATAATAATCAAATAGTTTCTAGCTTTAAAAATATAATTGCTAAACGTGGTGGCTATGAAAATCTTATTAATGATTGTAATGAAATAACTGCATATAATAATAAAAACTATTATCCAATGTTGTGGAAATATTTTAAAAGCCATAGAAAAACACTTTTTGAAATTTTGAAAATATTAAATATAGGTTCAACAACTGAGAATAATTCAGTTGTTGAAGCCATAAATTATCTTTTATTCTACTAAATCTTTTTATATTGTGCAGGTGTATTTTTTATATTTAACCAATTTGTTTGTAATTCTCAATTTTATTATAAATAAATCTAGTACATCATCAAAATTTTAGCTAATTATAATTTTTTATTTTAATTTAGAAAAACAAACGTTTTTGCTTTTGCTAAAAAAATAATAACCCTTAGAAAATAATTTATCTAATATAAAAATTAAATATCCTAATAAAATAAAAGCTATGTTGAAATAAATAATAGAAATAAATACTTTACTATTTCCTAATAATTCTATATTCAAAAAAGGATATGGATATTTACTATTTATGCCAACATCATTTCCTAGTTTAATCATTATAAATACATAAAACAAATAAATATACGGAATAGAAATCCAATATACTGGGTATATTTTTTTATACTCTCCTTTATTGTCAAATAATAAATAATCTAATATCATCATTACAGGTACTATATAATGAACTATTTTATTTGCAATAAACATATTATAACTATTGGCTATTTTCATATCAAAATTACTCTTAGTTAATATAAAATTATATACCAAAAATGTTATTACAATGTTTAAAGTTATTGCTCCTTTTAAAGAAGGCAAAAATGTATTATTTTTTTTAGTATTATTATATTTAATTATCCAAACAATTGAACAAATTAAATATAACAATACTAAAATATTACTCCAAATAGTAAAATAATTGAAAATTTTAAAATTTACCTTTCCATCAAATATACCAATCTCTATGAAAATACCATAAGAACAAATTATTATAATAATAAGTTTATAAAATACAGAAATAAGCTTGTTTTTTATAAACATTTAACTCAACCTTCTTTCGTAGTTTTTATCTATTGAATATTTTAAAGCAAACTTAAAGTAAATCATAATTACACCACTAATCATCTATAGGACTACTGTCTTAATTATTTATAACATAACTATAATAACTTAAGTTGGAATTTGTCATTTCATATACATTGTAGCCATTGATACAAGAACTAAATTAACATATGAATATCATAATATAATAAGTATATACCATAATAATTTTGATTTTTACAAGTTATTTTATTAAATTTTTCTTTATAATATATATCTGTGTAAACTGACTAATTATATAAATTTATTAACTTCTATAAACTATTTCAGATTACCATTACTTTGCACAAACAATTAATTTATATAACATCGTAAAATACTCTTATTTGTCCATATAATGTTACAAAACATTGAATTTTAACTTCTCTTAAACCATTTGAATAAATATAAAGCCAAGTTATATTTTTTACTAAAATTCTCATTTAATATTTAATTTTAATTTTAGTAAAAAATAAAAATTAAACAAATGATAAATATCAATTTATTTATAATAAATTATGCTATTCTCAAAACATAAACTTTCTATAGTTTAAATACAAGTAAACATCTATCTCCTTTTAATTATTGAAGGATTAATGTAATATTATAACTATTTTAAAATTTCACCTTACAATAGTTAATATGACATTTTTGTTAGTTTAATGTTATATGATTCTATGGAATTGTCTTTATATATAAAATAAAATTTAATTACAAAGATAATAAAATTATTAATTTTAAGATACTTATAAGATATAAGTAAAACTATATAAATGAAAAAATATTTGTTGTTTTAAAATATAAATATTTTAGAACATAATAAAGTTAACGTAATCTAAAACATACTAAATTTAAATGTATAAATTAATAGTTACATTGATGATTGTCGTACGCTATGAACTTACATTAATAGTAAAAATATAGATTTTTATTATAACTAAATATTTACAGTTAGGAGTGATTTTCAATGAGTGAAAATGTTTTAAAGGTAAGTAATATAGAAAAGTATTATGGTAAAAAAGGAAATGTTACAAAGGCTATTAATGATATTAGCTTTACTGTTTCAGAAGGTGAGTTTGTTGGAATAATGGGTGCTTCAGGAAGTGGTAAAACAACACTTTTAAATTGTATATCAACTATAGATAAGGTAACTAGTGGTCATATATATTTAGAAGGAGAGGACGTTACAAGCTTTAGTTCAAAAAAGTTAGCTAAGTTTAGAAGAGAAAAAATAGGATTTATATTTCAGGATTTTAATCTTTTAGATACCTTA
>JPKZ01000616.1:29847-43856 GCA_000803305.1 Toxocara canis
TCTCTATTATGGTTCCATTTATAGTTATGTTAGGAATAACTATGGTAGCAGCACCAGGGGTACCAGGTGGCGGAGTTATGGCTGCTTTAGGATTACTTGAAGGTATGCTTGGATTTGGTAATGTTGAAAAATCATTAATGATAGCACTTCATGCTGCTCAAGATAGTTTTGGAACAGCAACTAATATAACTAGTGATGGTGCTATATCTATATTAGTAGAATCAATATTAAAAAAAGATAAAAATTATAAAAGAAAATTAATTGAAAATTTCAGTAATATTTAATTTAATAACAAAACAAAGAAAGCCATAAAATTATGGCTTTCTTTGTTTATTTACTCAAATTAACTTTAGAGATATAAATTTATTATTCTAATAAATAATACTATAATTTATTCAATATTCTAATATACTAATTAATGCCTATAAATTATATATTTCCTAATAATGTTTAACATAACAAGAATGTGTATTTATAAAATTTTACAATTTAAGCAACTAACTTATAGTACACATTTTTACAATTTATTCACCTATTTTTCAATATTATTCTATATTATTTGACAATATTCAACAATAATTTTTATTTTTTTTGATACTATAAATATTGATTAAACATTTTATAGGAGATATTTTTTATGAATTCAAAATTCAAAAGTAATATATATATATTTTTTTATTTATTTAATAGTTATATGTATTTATGTTTTTCAATTGGAGTAATTTGGGGAAATATAGACTATTTTATTTTTAATAATGAAAAGTTTTTATTTTCTAATTATATAATAATATCAACTTCATTATTAAGAATATTTTTATTAATCGTAGCTATTTTTCCTAATAATAAAATTCATCTATTAATATATAAAAAGTCTAAAAAAGCAATTATATTTGTTGTCATTTATTCTTTATTTTTCGGAATTTTTGAGAATATATTTAAATTTCAAAATATATTAGTAAATAAAAGAGTTTTTTTTATTTTTTATAATATTTTATTAATATTTATATATTTATATATTTTTATAAAATTAATAAAGTTATCTAAATCAGATAACTTTGTTTTCAAATATTTTAGTATTAGTATACTTTTATTAGCTTTGAAATCCATATATACAATTTACGGAATTTTTTACATAAGTTTTGATATTAAACTTATATCTGTAGCTATAACTTCATTATTTTTAATAATAATAATAATTGCTGCAGGAGTTGAATTATATTCAACAGTTAATAATTATAATTTATTAAATAATGGGGTAGCGTCCGGAAAATGCGGATTTCACACGTTAAGAGCATTTTCCCCGCTGATACCAATGGTTTGCAGACTTTTTACAAACTATTCTTATACTCTTTCAATAATTTATAATAAGTTGTTTTCTTTAACCCTAAAATCTCCATTGCTTTTATATTATTTATAGTTCTATTTTCAACTAATTTGATAACACTAGTCCACTCTTTAGGATATTCTGTTTTCTTACGTCCAAATTTAACACCTTTTTCTAATGCTAGTTTAATTCCTTCTTTTTGTCTTTTCTCTCTTTTTTCAACTTCATCTTGGGCCATCATAGTATAAAGCTCAATTATTATGTTATTAATGGTTTCTAACATCAAATTATCATTTGTATTTAATTGTGTTGTTGGGAGATTTAAAGCTACTAATCTAACATTATTTTCTTTAAAATGTTGAATTTCCTTCAGTGTTAATCTTTTATTACGCCCTAATCTATCAAATTCATGTACTACTAATGTATCCCCAGATCTTATGGTATCTTTTAACTTAGTGTACTCAGGTCTATTGAAATTTTTCCCAGTTGATTTATCACAATAAATTCTTTCACAGCCATAATTTTTAAGACTTTCTATTTGTCTATCTAAATTTTGCTCAGTAGTTGAAACTCTACAGTATCCTATTAACATATTTTTATTCCTTTCAATTTGATATTCGTAAATATAATACACTATAATGGTTCATATAACTATAGATTCATTAACGAACTGAAAAATAAAATTTTTTAAAAGCGATTTTGAGAATTTTACTTACTTTTTTACATATTCATTTTTAGTTCGTTTTTGTGTACAAGTCCGAACTTTACATTTAGATTAAAATATTTGATTTGAAAAATAGGGAGAAAATATTATGAGCATACAACGAGGAAGGGAATTATTCAGTAAAGAACAAAGAAAACTTTTTATGAAATATCCTGAAGATGAATGGACTATAGGGTCTTACTATACATTTTCAAAATATGATTTAGAAATAATTATGAAACATAGAAAAGAAGAAAATAAGCTTGGATTTGCAATACAATTAGCTGCTTTGAGATATCCATGATGGTTTTACAGTTCAAATAAAACAATCCCAATTGAAATCATTCAATATATAGCTAACCAAGTTGGTACAGTTCCTAAGGCTCTTAAACTATATTCATTAAGGAATAATACTTCAAGAGATCATATAAAAGAATTGAAAAAGGAATATGGCTATAGTTCATTTTCAACTAATGCCTCTAAATTTTTATTAAAATATCTTGTTAATTTAGTATTTGAAAATAATGATTCTTTATTTTTAATGAACCAATCTCTGGAGTATTTAAGAAAAAATAAAATTATATTGCCAGCAATAACTACACTTGAAAATTTAGTATGGGAAGCAAAAAATAAATCTGAAAAATTTATTATAAATACAATAGTAAGTTCATTAAATCCAACTCAAAGAAATAAGTTAAATGATATAGTATTTTTACAGTCTGAGAAATTAAAAGGCAAAACTATTTTAGGTTGGTTGAAGGAACCTATTGGTTCCCCTTCTCCTGATAACTTTTTAAAAGTTATTGAAAAATTAGAGTATATACGATCATTAAATTTAGAAAATACTCAATTAGTCAAGGTTCATAAAAACAAGATTAATCAAATATATAGTCTTACCCAAAGATATGAACCATATGCCTTTAGAGAATTTAATATTGATAAAAGACATATGTTACTTTCTGTATTTTTACTGAATTTAGCTAAGGATTTAACAGATAAAGCTTTTGAAATTCATGATAGATTGATAATTAATATAATGGCTAAAGGGCGAAAAGCTCAAGAAGAAATTCAAAAACAAAATGGTAAAAAAATAAACGAAAAAATAATTCAATTCACTAATATTGGCCAAGCTTTAATAAAAGCTAAAGAAAATAATCTTGATCCATATAAAGTTATCGAGGAAATAATGGACTGGTCAACACTTGTAAAATCAATTGAAGAAGCAAAAACACTTACTAGACCTGAAGATTATGACTATTTAGATTTATTGCATAGACGTTATTCATTTTTAAGAAGATATACTCCAAAATTATTAAAAGTATTAGAGTTTAAATCTACAAAATCAAATGAACCAATACTAGAATCAATTGAAATAATAAAATCTTTAAATGAAAGTGGAAAACGTAAGGTTCCAGATAATTCTCCAGTAGATTTTATATCTAAACGTTGGAAAAATCATATTTTTGAGAATGATGGATCTATAAATAGACACTATTATGAAATGGCTGTATTGACTGAGCTAAGGGATCGTGTTAAAGCTGGAGATATATCTATATCAGGGAGTAAACAGTACAAAGATTTTGAGGATTATTTGTTGTCAAAAAATGAATGGATTAGCTCAAAAGAAAATAATAAATTATCTGTAAGTCTATCTTTTGATGAATATATACAAGATAGACTAAATAACCTTAATGAAAGACTTAAGTGGCTATCTAAAAATATGAAAAATATTAGTACTATTTCTATTGATAACTGTAAAATTTCAATATCTAGGTTAGAAAATATTACTCCTAAATCAGCTAAAGAACTTAGTTTTAGCCTATATAAGCTTTTACCTAAAATTAAGCTTACTGATTTACTTATGGACATTGCACGAATAACTGGATTTCATAAAGAATTTATTCATGCATCTACTAAGTAAAAAGCCTGATACAGAAGATACTATTTTAATTATGGCCGCTTTATTAGGAATGGGAACAAATATTGGATTAAGCAAAATGGCTGATGCAACTCCTGGAATTACCTATAAACAATTATCTAGTGTTTCTCAATGGCGAATGTACGATGACGCTATGTCTAGAGCACAAACAGTATTAGTAAACTATCATAACAAGTTGAAACTTGCTAAATATTGGGGTGAAGGAAACACTTCATCTTCAGATGGGATGAGACTTCAGCTTGGAGTATCTTCACTACATGCAGATTCTAATCCTCATTATGGAACCGGAAAAGGAACAACAATATACAGATTTACTAGTGATCAATTTTCTTCTTATTACTCCCAAATTATAAATACTAATTCTAGAGATGCTACTCATGTTTTAGATGGATTATTAAATAATGATTTGAATTTAAATATACTTTTCATGGCGTTAAAACGCCTTGTATTCAATTTTTAACAACTCACCATTTATATTTACTTTTTAAATTTTCAAACGTCTTATAATTGATTCTGAGAGCAAATTTAAATATCTATTATTTTTAAATTAAACTCAAATAAAATAAAAATCTAAAACAATTTAACTACAGTTTTATTATCTTAAATGGCATAAGGACTGTCGTCCTTTTTAAATTTAGTGTTTTGGTTATCTCTCCATTGATTTTAATCTAAGTCTTAAATTAAAATTTATATACAATGGTTTTTCTTGATTCATATCTAATCTACAAAAAAGAGTAATCTAAATTGATTTTTAGATTACTCTTTTTTTGAAACTCATTTCTGTAGTCCACTTTGTAACCACCACTTAAAATGTATATATTATACCCTATAAATACGACGGGTAACCTTTACTGGGAATATCAAATTATAATGTGCAACTTTCAATCTTTTTAAAATGGTATGATTGCACACATAGTTATACATTTTCACTTGATTTTATAAGGAATTTTTACATGGGACTTTAACTATTTTAAAATTTTCTTTGTCCCCTGCAAAGCTCCCTATAAAACATAAAATTTTAGTGGTAACAAAATGACTTTTTAATTCTCATTTTGTTACCTTTAAATAAAAAAAATACTGGAGCAGATCTGTTAGACCTACTTCATTATTTTTTATCTCCACCTTTATTTAAAATCTAACATTATAAATTTTGCAATAGTTATTATCTAAATGTAAAATAAAATTATAATGTGATAAAATTATGATAAAAAAATCATTTTTAAAATTATTTACTAAAATAAATTTTAGAAATTAGTATAAAGTTAACACATTGCCTAGAAAAAATATTAGAACAGATTACAGAAGATTAAATATGAAAAATGTATTAATTTATTATATATACTACGAGCTAATTTTAAATATAACTAAAACATTAAATATTATTATAAAATATTAAAATATAAATTTAAAAGGATGTGATTTTATGAAAAAAATTATTAGTATACTTTTAATTATTATTAGTATGACAACATTAGTAGGGTGTAATTTTTTAAATAAAAATAACAGTGCAAGTGAAAATTCTGAAAAAATAAGTGATAATAAATCTTCTGAAAACGAAGATAATAATAAATCTTCTGAAAACGAAGATAATAATAAATCTTCTGAAAACGAAGATAATAATAAATCAAATAAATCAGTAAATAATAAATCAAATGTAAAAAATGATAATAAATCTAACGTAACAAATAAAAGCAATAATGAATCAAATTTAGATAAGTTAATGGAAAAAATAAAAGAATATGCAATCAAAGGAGAAGTAATAAATTCAAATTTCAAATTAGGAGATTCTATAGGTAATGTAATTGATAAATTAGGTAAACCATCTAATGAATCTTATGTAGAAGCAGCAAAAGGAGATTATTTTACTTTTGATTCTAAAAATTTAGTATTTGGTTGCAATAAAGGGGAACAAATCTTTGAAATAAGATGTTTAGAAAATAATTTAAATAATTTAAATCTAAATGATATAGAAAATTTTTTTGGAAAACCTAATTACAGTGTAACTACTAAATTAAATGAAAAAATTATAGGATATAAAATATCAAAAAACTTCAAAATATTATTTGTATTTGATAATAAAAATACCAAATTGAAACATTATTCTGTTTTATATCCAGAATTAACCAAAAATTCTATGGCTGGTTATAAAGCAAGGGAATGGTAAAAATTTATTATATGCAATAAAGAGTATTAATGAAATAGAAATAGATTAATTTGAGAGTGTAAAATAGTCTGTGTAAACTACTAAAATGATATAATTAAGTATCATAAAAAAGTATGGTGCACAGACTATGTCTTATGCCGAAAAAGAATTAATAAAACAAATGTATGGCATGGATGTTTCCCCTACTTTAATATCAAATATAACTGATAAAATAATACCTTCTATATAAGAATGGTAATGTATACTATTAGAAAGTATATATCCTATCGTTTATGGATTCTATTCATTTTAAACTATAGTTAATAAAGCTGCTTACGATGCTATCGGTGTAAATATTGAATGGAAGAAAGATGTTTTAGGTATTTGGATTGGTGCTTTGGAATCTTCAAAGTACTGGTTACTAGTTTTAAATTATTTAAAACTAGTATATACGGCTGTAAACGAAGATGCTACACTTCAGGCTCTAAGTTCTCTTGAGGAGAAATTTGAAGATAAATATTTACTTGCTATAAAATCTTGGAGAAACAATTGAAAGGAGATATCTACTTTCTTCAAATATTCACCGAAGATAAGAAGGATAATATATACAACTTATGCTATGAAAGGCTATAACAGGTAATTAAGAAAAATTACTACAAATAAAACAGTTTTTAGTTGTAGGCTTCAAGGCAAGAGAGCTAAGAAAACTAAAGATATGATTAAGGAGTTAATTGATAATGATTAAAGCAATTAAAGTTAGATTATATCCTACTAAAATACAAAAAGAGTTAATGTTTAAAAGTGCTGGTATTGCAAGATTTTCTTATAACTGGGGATTAGATTTTCTTAATAAATATTATGAAGAAAACAAAAAGATTTTATCAATAGGTGAATTAAGAAAAGAATTTACAAAGATAAGAAATGATGAAGAATTTAGTTGGTTAAAAGAAGGAGCATCGGAAATACCACAACAAGCACTTAAAGATTTAGGAGAGTCATTTAAGAAATTCTTTAGAAAAGAATCAAGTTTTCCTAGGTTTAAGAAAAAGGGCAAATGTGAAGTTTCATTTTTTCATCTGAACAATAAGTTTATTGTAAAAGATAAATATATAAAACTTGAAAAAATAGGTTATGTGAAAATGAAAGATGAAGGCAGACTTCCGCTTGGTAATTATAAAAGGGATAAAATAAAAGTTTTAAATCCAAGAATAAAGTTTAATGGGAGGTTTGGGTACTTATCCTTGTCTTTAAAAGTTGAAGATAAAACTGACACTGACCTTACAAATGAAAGTATTGGAGTTGACTTAGGTATTAAGGATTTAGCAATAGTTAGTAATATAGATAAGCCTTTTAAAAATATCAATAAATCAAAAGAAGTAAAGAGATTAAATAAGAAACTTAAAAGACTACAAAAACAAGTTTCAAGAAAATATGATATGTTGAAAAGTGGCAATACATTCAAAAAGGGTGAAAAACTTTCTAAAACTCAAAATATCATAAAAATTGAAAAACAGATAAAAATTGTTCAAAAAAAATTGCAGATATTAGATTAAATCACATACATCAAACTATTAATACAATAGTGAAAACTAAGCCTTGTAGAGTAGTAGTTGAAGATTTAAATGTAAAAGGAATGATAAAAAATAAACATTTATCTAAAGCGATTTCAGAACAATGTTTTAATAAATTTATAGCTATACTTGAATATAAATTTAAGTGGAATGGAATTGAATTTGTTAAAGCAGATAGATTTTATCCAAGTAGTAAACTTTGTTCTTGTTGTAAAACTATCAAAAAGGATTTAAGACTAAAAGATAGGACCTATATATGTACCAATCCAAAGTGTAATCTTATAATTCATAGAGATAAAAATGCAAGTATTAATTTAGCAAATTATAAATTAGCATAGAAAATCAAATAAAAAGATTATGCTAATATGTAGACATTGACTAGGTCGAATTTAAGCCTTTGGACTGCTATATAAACTAGAGTAGATATTCTTATGAATTTCGAAATATGGCAGGATGAAAAAGGAAATAAAACTATAAAAATTATAAAGTATTTATATTAATTTATAGAGTTTATACATCAGCTTTTCACACAGATGAAGCTTTACTTAAAATACTTTATCTTGCAACAATAGATATAACAAAAAAATTGGTTCAATCTATTAGGGGATGGTCTCAAATATTAGCACAACTTTCAATTTATTTCGACGAACGTCTTGACAACCATTTATATTAAAAAATTTAATATAATAGCTTTAATTTTTGTATAATTTATATTCAATATAATTACATAAAAAGAAAATTAAGGTTCAAATAAATTAATATCTAAACCTTAATAATTTTCAATATATTTTTTTAGATAGTTTACATAAAATTATTTACATTCTCATTTCTTGATATATATAAATCAAATTTAACAGTTTTCTTACCTTTCAAATTACGAGAACTATTAATTTAAACAGACTATTTTAAACTCTATAACTTATTTAAAGTTAAATTTTTATCTATTTCTAATATTATTTTTTTTATAATACTTTCAAATTCATTTTCAAATTTTTTCTTTTCAATATCACTTGAAAACTTAAGATTAATATTATTATTCTTTATTTCCATATTATTAATAACTGGTTTAATCCATATCTTATATCTTAATTCACCGAATATATCTAATAATTTTTTTTCCAAATAAAAACTAATTATGTTCCTATAATTTTCTGCATTTTTTTCATTATATACATATTCATCTTCTTCATATTTTGACCATCCTAACAATTCTTCTTCTAATTTTTTATAATCGTAATTATTTCTCTCAGTAAAATTATGAATTTTCTTATTAACTTTTGATTTTCGTATTGGTTCTTGAAATTTATCATTTTTAACCATCTCAAGCATAAATCCAACTAAATTTTCTATATTTTGAGTTTTTGAATATTCATAAACTTTTTTGATTTTCTCAATATCTCTTCCAGAATTTTCAAAAATTTCTTCAATTTCTTCTGATGTTATTTCAATTTCGCTAAATATTTCTTTTAATTCTTGCATATTTTTACCACGATAATTTTGTTTATTTTTACTATTTTCTTTTATATAAAATTTAATTGCAGTAATCTTTCTTCCTGTTTTAATTTCTTCAAAACGTACTTTAATATCTGTATTTTTATTTATATCATCTATTGCAATTAAAATTATTTTTTGTTTCACATTAGAATACAACTTGTATGACTTTTGCTTTAAAATCAAATCTTCTTTTATATTTTCAACACTCCAAATAAAACTCTTTTTAAACTCATTACATTTTAATTTTTCGTAAATTCTTATTGAATATTTTGAAGATAAACTTAATGCATTATCTAATCTGTAAGATGTAAAGAATCCTTTTAGCTCAAGTAAATATGGTCTTAATGTATCACTAAACTCTAATGATAATACTCCATGTTTATTATCATAAATAGCAGTAGTTACAAAACTAGTTTCTATTACTTTCCCAATTCCATTTTCATCTCTTTCATCTATAAAAATATCATTTTTTCTTAAGTTTTTAATTATTTTTCCAATATCTCTATATAAATTATTAATGGGTATATTTAACAAGTTAGTTATTTCTTTAATTGTAAAATTTACCTTATTAAAATCACTATCATTTATATCAATTAAAGATATCATTGTTAATATTATTTTTTGTTCATTTAACCCTAAATTATATCTTCCATTCACCAATTTATTACTTTTAGAAACCACAAGTTTTTTCCTCATAAAATTCCTCCTAAATAATATTTTGATACTTAAATATTACTTTGTCAACAAAAGTAATATTTAAGTATCAAAAAGTAATATTTAAGTATCAAAAAGTAATATTTAAGTATCAAAAAGTAATATTTAATTTCTACACACATTGAAATTACTAGCTTCAGACTGTGTCTTAAACAAATAAAACAAATAAAACAAATAAAACAAATAAAACAACAAATATTAAAACAAATAAAAGTTGTTGTATTTTACAAAAATAATGATAAATATCATTTTCTAGTAAATAAAAATATAATATAATCATCTAGAGATTATAAAAATTATAATCAAAAAACATTAAATTATTTAAGAAGTTTATTACAATAGGGATGTGTTAAAAGTGAATTATTTGAAAGCTAAATATTTTTTAGAAACAGAAGGAATAATTCTTCCACAAAAAAGTACTATAAAAATACTCATGAGAGAATTTAAATTTGAAGAAGATGAAGCAATTAATGTATACAATTCTTGGAGAAGAAATTGGTGTGATTGTAATAATAAAAGTTAATGGAATTTATATCTAATTCTTTAATTTGCAATATAAATCATAGCTTAATCTCCATAAAATAATGGTAATGTAGTCCATTGTAAAGTACATGTACTAATGTTATAAAAGGATATAATAGAAAATTAACGAAAATTACTAAAACTAAGACGTTTTTAATATAGATAAATCATTAAACCATTTTTTTACAAATATTTTTTGAAAAATAAAAATATGATATAATAATGTTGTTTATAAATTTTGTTAAATATTTATACAATAAGTATGTAAGTACTTTTTCGTTTAATCATTCAAATGTCTCCTTTTTAATGCTAAATATAAATTTAGTATTAAAAACTTTCATCCAAATATAGTCTATAAAATGTGTCCCTAAAAAAGTATTGAAAAATTTATAAACTATAATTGGATGAATTATGTATTAGAAAAAGTTAAAAATTTAGAGAGACTTATATTAAAAGAAGATTCTAGTAATTACATCGAAATCAGCTCTTTAAATAATATATAATTATACATGCTATTTTAACCTATTGAAAAATTCTTTTTAAACATTTTTTGAATATAATAACATCGTGTAATATCAGTAAAAATATTAAAATTGAATTAAATATTATGAATTTAGTTAAAGTAAAAGATAATTTTAAAAAATAATCATAGAAGATAAAAAAGAGCTAATATTATAATGCTTAAAGATAAATAATAAACTATATAGAAACTTATGAGAGAAATAAGTTTCTATATAGTTTATTATTTACTTATTTTTACGATGTAAATATGTAAATTTGCTACAACCAATTCATCTATAATTTTAAATTTAACTTCTTTAGCGAAAAAAATTAGAAGGTCTTTAAATTTAGATCTTGACTATAAACTTGTGATATATTACCCAGATCATAGTATATTTAAAGCTTGTATAACAACTTATCATGAAAGAAAAGGCTTTAATAAAAATAGAGATTATGTAACTTATATACCTTTTCTGAAGAAAGCTGAATTATTTCTAAAAAACAGATTTTAATTAGAGCTTTTAGATAAAACTATATTATAATTAGAGTATAACTATTGAAAGGAGTAAATCAAAATGGTATATAGAACATTACTAAATCCACAAATAGATTTTGTGTTTAAAAAGATATTTGGTACAGAAAAGAATAAACCTATATTAATTAATTTTTTAAATGCAGTAATAAAACCAACAACTCCCATAAAAGATGTAGAAATCAAAAATAACGATATAGATAAAGACTTTATAGAAGATAAATTTAGTAGATTAGATGTAAAGGCTACAACTAGCAATAAAGAGCATATAAATATTGAAATCCAGGTAAAGAATGAATATAACATGATACAAAGGACCTTATATTATTGGAGTAAGATGTATTCAGAACAAATACAAAATAGAGATAACTATAATAAGTTAGAAAGAACGGTCTGTATAAACATCTTAAATTTCAAATATTTAAAAAATGATAAATATCATAATGCATATAGGCTAAAAGAAATAACTTCAAATGAAGAGCTGACAGATCTTCAAGAAATACATTTCATTGAATTACCTAAATTTAATGAAATCGGTAATAAAGAGTATGTTGAAAATGTTGAAAAAATGGATGCTCTAGAAAAATGGTTAGAATTCTTAGTTGAACCAGAAAGCAATACTGTAAGACAACTAGAATTAAGTAATGAAGAAATTAAATTAGCAAAATCTGAACTATACAAACTTAGTATGGATAGTAAGGAAAGAGAACAGTATAATATGAGAGAAAAAGCTATATATGATAGAATATCTGCTTTAGAAAATGCTGAAGCTAAAGGAAAACTTGAAGGGACCTTAGAGGTAGCAAAAAAACTTTTACTTGCTGATGTAGATATAAATATTATAATTTCATCAACTGGATTAACCAAAGAAGAAATTATAAAAATAAAAAAAGATTATTAAATAAAATAAAAAAGATAGTTAATAATTTAAAATTATTAACTATCTTTTTTATTACTTATTAACATATTGAAGTATAATTTCATCTTCCATTCTTTTTAATAAAGTAATCGTCTCATAGACAGTAAAAGGTTTTGCAATTTCTTCAATGTATACAATACTAGACAGTACATCGTACATTATTTTTTCATTCCAAACATATTCCCAATGATCACAAATGTCATCTCCATAACTGCAAGCAAAAATATTATAGGGATTATAACTTTTATTATATTCCTTTATCTTAGATTCTGCTTTAGCAAATAAATCTTTTACATATTCGTTCCTATTATCTTCATATCCATTCACATATGGAACACAAGTAAAACGCAAAATGATAGAACGGAGTAACGAACAATCTTTTATAGGAAATTTTGATAATACCATAATCCCCCTAGAAATAGCTTGTTTTAGTTCTTGTTGTTCAATTTTTCCTTCTTTATGTTGTTGTAATATATAATATGCTTCTACACGCAAAGCTTCAATATAATTTGGCAAAAAGAAAGATTTAATAGAATTATTAATTGTTTTGGTAATTTTTACTCCAGATAATTTGCAAAATTCTTCAATTAAAAAATTAGCTTCTTTTTCACATTCAAAAATTTTTTTCATAAAACTCTCCTCATTAGATATATTTATATATATTATTATACTTATATATATATTTTACTATATTAATATATATAATTCAATTTTAAATTTAATTATATATTAAAAAGTATACAAATTTGGTAAATATATGATAAATTTTAAATATAAGGTTTAATTTACTAAATTTTAATAGAAGGATCTTTTATGAAATTTATAAAAATAGCAATAATTTTAGTTCCAATAGTTGCTACGGCTTCTTTATCTTATGTTTATATTAAAAAATCAAAAGAAGCACATAAAAAATATACATATTAAGATTTTTATAAAGAACATATCAAAACAAGAGTTGGATATGTTCTTTATATCTTTCTAAAAGATATAGTAAATATTTATTATGAAAGGAAAGTTTTATGGACTATAAAGATTTTGATGTTACAAATAAAACATATTGTTTTAAATTTAATGAAACAAATTGTAGTAAATGTCATGCTGGAATATGTGGTGTCGAAAATAGCTCATTAAATGAATTACTTAATTTTAAAGCAAAATTACATTCTAAAAATGATATAAATAGATGTAAAATTATAGCTAGTAAATTAATTAATAATAATATACAGTCTAATGTGTATATATATTTTTATAAACAATGTTTTCACTACTCATTCGTTGATGAACAACATAGAACTTGTTGTGCTGCTAAGCTTAAGTTAAAATATAAAAAAGTTTTTTTAAAAGCTTATATAAGTATACAAGACTCTTTATGTCCTTATTGTTCATTAAAAAATAAAATTGAATTTTTTAAAGGTTATTCTAATGAAATTTCTATGACTTCAAAAGAATTAGAAGATATAGAAATTAAACTAAAGAAAGATTTTAAGTTATGGTCACTATAATAAAATTTAAAAGTAGTTAGTTTTAGTTAGCATTTACAAAATTATTTGAATTAAATATTTTAAAATTGACATAATTATTAAAAATAAAGTTTATAAAGGTGAACCTTTATAAACTTTATTTAATTTATTTATTTTTCGTTTTTAA
>JPKZ01000617.1:0-17046 GCA_000803305.1 Toxocara canis
ATAAAGCATTTGTTGTTAGCCGACATGCCACGGATTTACTTCACTGCCATGTTGGCCACAGCTGATCTTTGTTGTTTTGTTGGGAACGCTGTACTCATGTGCCCCGCGCTCTCGCCGTGACCTTTGCGGTCGCAGAGTTCCACATGTTCCCAGGTTTAATGCATAAAGCATTTGTTGTTAGCCGACATGCCACGGATTTACTTCATCAGTAGTAATAATTTTAAAGAGCGTTCATATGCAGGAAATAAACAGGAAGAATACACACAGGTTCGAAAACGGAACACTGGCGTGCATGTCGAAAAAGGAACAGAAGGGAAACAAAGAAACAGAAATGAGACAACATGAAAGGAAATAAAAGAGGTAATACGAAGTGAAAAAAGGATTTGCTCAGCGGGTTTAGTAGGTTGCTTATCAATTCAAAGATTCGAAGGTCGTTCGAGCCTTCAATGCGATGTCTCGATGTTTCTGAGATGCAAGCACACGCCGAGCACCCGCTAGCTGGGCTGTCAGTGGTGGTGGGATGCAGCTGGGAATCGGACCCAGGTCTTCCTGCATGCGAAGCGGGAGCCCTACCACTGAGCTGCTGCCCCGGGCTTGTCAATTATAACTGGATAAGGCAGTTCGGTACTAGCTGGAAAACTGTTAATGTAGCAAGTCTTTATTTTAAAGAGGAAAGTGTTGATGTACTGACAACCTTGGCGAGGAATGAAATCCAGTGGGTAATTAAACGGTTTGCAAGGGAGTATTGGGTGATTCTTTCCATATCTTGTTTTTGTAACTGGAGAACTTCTGTCCTCGTTTCCGTTTAGAAAAAGAAAAAATTGAGGAGGACGTATGCGGGTGAATCCGAAAAGGTTCTGTAGAATATGTGTAAGTTTATTTTTGACCTTTACGGTTCGAGGGTTTCAAACTTTAAGACGTTACAATATTCTGCCTTTTTAAACTGTTTTTTTTTTTGACAGCATTTCTGGTAAAAGATCGTTGAACGTTCTCACTACGAATACCATCCTTTTTTAAGGGTGAATACCAAGCCTCTTGAGTATGTTCAAGGAACGGGCGAACATAAATTCTGAAGACAGATACGCAATCACAAAAATCAGATGGCTTAGGCAAACGATGGAGGTGCCGAAATTTGGGATGGGCTGCATAGATAATCCTGATGTGTAACTTAAACGTAGCTTAGAATCACATGAACACAGTCGGAAGAGGGTAGTAAGAGGGTAAGATGGTAAAGTCAAGCTATCAAGCGCACAAGAACGTGGGTCGTTGTACTGATCAATATAGAAAACTGACCATGTTTAATACCGTGATTTGGGAACGAGAACGGGAAGGGGCCATTTAAGTGACCAGTTGCGCGCGCAGTTAAGTGCTGGCTTATCAGCACAAACTGATTAGTCAGCTTGTAACTTTAGATCATCAGCGTATTGGTTAACCTTGATGCCCGTGGAAAGGTAGTTGGAGAGATCGTTGATATTTAAAAGAAAAAGCAAACGGTCCAAATCGCTTTCTTGAGGAACCCCGCTATAGACGATCTCTTCATCCCAGTAGGTATTTTCACGTTAATCCTAAACCTTCTTTCGGGGATAGAAGAAGCAAATCCATTGTGAACTTTACTACCCACATTGTATGACTCGAGTTTCTTTACCAAACATCGAGGAGGAACGAGTTCAGAAGCCTTTTGCGAGGGTGACATGTTCGCAGTGACGGTCCAAGTGTAAATTAGAAGTTGTGACATAGTTGATCTGCTAGGGAGGAGTCTGTATTTGTCGTTATTACTAAAATTGTAACGAACACAAATTTTGGAACCTCTTTTGTAATGAAACTCTCAAAAATACGGTATAAAATACAGGTCGATGAGTCGGCCGGTAATTGGCCGTGTCGTCGCATTGTCCCTTTCAAAATTGGAATGATTATGGACAGTTTCCTAAACAGGGAGAACAGAGGTGGGAAAAGGGGGATAACGGGGTAGTACAATGTAGTTACACTTAAACGTCATTTTCCTTGCTCGTTTTCTGCTGAGCCTGACTGACGGTTCCGACTCTACCGCCTCAAATTACATCTGATATTTTGTAACTGCTCTTACGGAAAAATCATTGAACAGATCAGTTAGGAATGGAAGCTAGCTTTCCTTTTCAGAGCGCCTGTAGCTGAAATGAAAAAGATGGTTGCATGAAGTGTTTAAGAACAACGGTGTCCGGGAAGGCGGTAAGGCAATCAATACTCATGTTTCAAACACAACTTTGACCCTCTCTTGTTTTCCGAAGAACTCTGTGCTCATGTTTTCGCCCGAACTATTCGCGTTTGCAGCATGATCCCTATTATTCCCTGTTTTGCGCTTCGTAGTTTTCCTTGCGATATTTGCAGTTCTTACAGTTTCCCGGTTGATCACTGTTGATGTCTCTTCTTTCCTCCCAGACTAACTACTCGTGTGTCAAAGCTTTCACTCTAAGATTTTGATCCCGCAAAATGTCTGTTTCCCTGCCATACGCATGAAGTACATTTCTTCAGATGAACCAAGCGGGCTGTCTATCAGTAAAAAGTGCTCAAACATCATCTTTTCAACTGTCTTCCTGCTGAATGCGTTCGACTACTCCTACACCGTAGTAGCAGTCACATCTTTACACACAGCGTACAGGCCCTTTTCAGCAGGTGTCTCATACAGCATCGTCCTATGGCATTCATTACAACAAAACTTTTAGCAAAAATATGTTTCATACCAAGCTAAGCCGTGATTTTGGCTAAGAAAGGAAATCAGTAATGAATCATGCGCAGACAAGGTTAGAGCAACGCTTTGCTGTGTACTATGTTTATACTTACATTTGCAGCGATAAGACACTGGAATCCTTTTTCTGGTCCGATGCGGATAATAGTGTGGGGTTGGTGGTCACGACTCCTGTGTTACTTTTATTCGTCAATAAAACGTACCGCGTGCGAGAGCGTTAAAGCACCGTTCGAGATAGAGCGTCATGATAGCAGATGAGTCAACCCTCCGCAATATAGCGAGTCTGGTTGTGAAGACAACATGCATTAAGTTGCGATTGTGGTACAAGTTCAGAAAATTCTAGCTGACTTCTATTTAAAAGATATCCGCATTTAGGTTTCAGTTACTATTTCCGCCAATAATTGCGCGTTATTATTTGCAGCACGCAATACCATAGCACCCTTTGACGCGCTCGCTTCCGACCGCTTGTGTGGCTGTTACACGGGAGGCCGTCGTCCGGAGGGATTATAAAGACAACAGCTGATACTAGTCTTGACGCAAAGTAGCACAGAAGAAGAAGAAGAAGAATAGCCTTTATTCACTTGAATAAAGAAAACTGCACGACGCAGTGAAATATATAACAAAACGACACCAACATAAATGAGGTTAGACAGGTTCACGTGTAGATAAATTGCACATATACACAGAAAGAATCGAATGTAATGAGCAACGAATAGCAAGGAAAAGAATGATAGGAAAGGCAGAATCATTAAATATAATAAAGTAAGCGAATTAAACGAGTGTGAAATGCAACTCAATAAATTAGATCAGCTATTACTCTGAGGTCAAATGAGTCGAGGTGACTCATGAACACAGAAAGATTCTGCGCCTCAGCGATTCTACAAGGAAGTTCATTCCAAATACGGACTACTCTGAACTGGAAGCAATAGAAGACACTGTTCGCAAAACAGGTTTTCCGTGCTAATTGATAACGATGGGGTCGACGTTCACGAGGATCGAGAAGTGTAAATAAACTTTTTAGGGGTATATCAGAGAAACCTCTACAATTTTGAAACGCAGGGCCAGGTCAGATTTAAGTTTGCGATACTCGAGAGGTTTGCGATCGAATATCTTCAACCTGGCCCTATAATCAGGTATATAGGGTCCCACGAACAATTTACGAAATGCCATACGAGTATAATATTCTTGCACGTTTTCAACAGTTTTTATATCACTGATAAGATACGGTGACCAAGCTTGCGTACAATATTCCAGTATGGGACGGCAGTATACAATATATGCTTTACGGTAATGTTCTATGCATCTGTGTTGCAGTGCACGTAGGATACAGTTACCCACCTTCAGAGCTTTCGAAGCTACTTCAGTCTTGACCCCGAGATCGCGGATACCATCATCTGCAGATGGTAAAACTTCTTTATCCAACCGTAGGAAGCACTCGTGATGGAAATTAACGTGAAGAACTCGACATTTCTTGTACGAAATGTCAAGTTGCCATGATTTAGACCAAGCGCTGAAGGCATTGAGATCATTTTGCAAAATGCGAAAATCAATAGCGGGATTTTGCGGAGGGCGATATATTTTTAGATCATCTGCAAACAATTTTGCAAAACGCTGGACAAATAATCGGACACATCGTTTATGTACAATAGGAATAACAGTGGGCCGATTACACTTCGCTGTGGAACACAGCTGATTTGATGGCGATAGTTAGAAAAGCAATCTGCTACCTTTACGGTGAAGCAGCGGTTTATCAGAAAGCTTCTTAGCCACTTTAATAATGAACTGCAAATACCATAAGCCTCCAGTTTGTGTAGAAGCTTATCGTGGCAGACCACGTCAAAAGCCTTAGCATAGTCAATATATACTACATCAGTTTGAATTTTCCCGTTAAGTGCACTGATCCAGTCACACATGGAGGTAATTATTTGGGAGATAGTTGATCAACCTGGTAAAAAGCCGTACTGGCATGGTTAATTAGAATGTTTTTTCAGGAGTTGCTGAAGTAAGTTATTTTTCACGATAATCTCCATTACCTTGCAACTTGACAGAAAAAGTCAGCAAATATGTCACACTTGACAGAATCATCGACGACAGGGCGCGAATTCTGATCTTTTAAAACACATAAATCTTGCCGGACGTTTAATTTCCTATTCATATAGCTATAAAACGACTTAGAATTCCCGGGACATATAAAAGGCTTTTCTTGGTTTTTTGCAAACTGCTGATAAGCCTGTTGGAAATCTTTAGCACACTTTGAAAATGCCGATTGCCCACCTGGTTTATGGCGATCCAGCCATAAGTAATGTTTTTTGGCTGCCATTTGTTGCAAATAGTTGGGCAAGGAAGGGGGGGTTCTTTTCACCTTTGCTACTGGGATACAAAAATCGATAACAATGTTCAACAACTTGATAAAATGTGCATACATTTTCTCGATATCAGAACATTCTAAGAAATAAGTATTCCAATCAGTACTTGAGGGCATAGCATTAGCCGTAGCCCAGTCACCCCTTTTGAAGTCTCGGTAAATGTGAGGTGAAGAAACTGGCGATTTAACCATTACTCAAAAAGTAAACTTGCATGGTCGCTCGTGGAGAAGTTTTCTCCTACGAGGACTTCGTTTACAAGGGTCAAATCATTTGTGAGAACAAGGTCGAGCATGTTGTCTTGACGAGTTGCGCCGTTAACCAATTGTTGTACACCGCACTGGCGAATGAATGCCTCAAGCGAACTGGAAATGTGTATAACGCCGTTCTCATTCGAACACGCGTTAAAATCTCCAACAATAATACATGGCATATTTGCCGTAGACAAATGAGCTAGGAAGTCGAAAAACTCTTCCGTTTCGCTGGAAGTACAATAGGAAGGACGAGAATCGCTACACCACCACCATCCTCCTTTTTTGTTATGATGCGATCACATCTGAAAACGCTGTAGGTAGAATGTAAGGAAAGTAGGGAGACGGGGAACGGATCAGTTAGCCAGGTTCCCGAAATAAGTATTACATCTGGAGTTCTGCTATCAGCTAGCAATTTTAGTTCCGGCAACTTGTTTACTATGCTGTGAGCATTGAAATAAATGGAATTTAGTCCTAAACCTTTGATTCCATTGAAAATGGAAGCTTCAATAGAGGAGGGAAGGAGCGGAGGCAAGGGTGAGGTAACTCATCTCGCAGGCGCTGGGATGGAAAAGCAACCTTGAGTGGTCGTGTTCTGCCAGAGGAAACGTCGTAGTTTGGATGGCGGTGAGTCGATATCATTCCACTGTCCAGTGCATTGATAAGATCAGGATTGTCGCTTGCATGAACAGCTTCCGCGACCATTAAGAAGTCGGTTTTGGCGGTGGCCTCTTTCGATGTTTCGTGTGGCACTCCGATGAAGACGCATCATCTTTTTTTTCACAGCAGCGAGGCTGGCGGAGAACAATCGAAATTATTGCTCCAGCTACGTCAGGCACAGACAACGCGAGGAGACGCGGGCGGAAAAATTCATGGGAACGGTGTATACGTGTACTAGCCCTTGCTAAATTGCATTATCAAAGGGGATCCGCGACAACGCAGTAACGAAAAATGAGCTAGCTCCCCAGCAAAGGATGTGACCAGAAAATTTCTATATGATTTGCTTTCCGCGAAGGGAGTGGGCGTGTCGTATAATGAAGGAGGTTAAGCGAAAATTCCTTAAAGCATTTGAAATAGGTCTGTTTCATGATATTCCCGAAGGGATCATGCGGACATAATTTTATCTATAAGACATGAGAGGCAATTCATTAAGCCACCAGTTCGTCCGTCCATGCAAGAGTTAGGCCAATAAATTTCCACGGTGCAGAAGTGGGACCTGCCTCAACCAGAAAAATTTTTGCTTGATGGAGAACTAGAGCTTATCTTTATGTCGTAGGAATGCGTTGCGGCGGGCGACACTGGAGAAAATTTTCTGGAAAAAATAAGATGAATTCGTTTCTCGGCAGAAGAGATCATTAGGGGTTTTCTTCTGGACTGTAGAGCAGGAGGAAGTACTTACTGTGATCGCGGTAGGCCTGTGATTAAAATGGGGGGGAGGAGGGGGGAAGAGTAAGAAATGCCAAAGTAGCGTTACCAAGCGTACAGGGCGCAAGTCCATCAAACAGATGGTTACTTGTTCGACTCCAGAATATATTAAGAGCTCGTCCAAATGCAGTCGTACTGCAGAAGTTTTGGTGATCTTTTCTTCGCCTGAGACTACGTATTCTTTCATATGCGCCTATTGTTCTTCTTCATGAAAACAACCTTTACATGACAGAAAGACATGGGCTTCACCGGCTCAGAGGAACAGCATCCGTCGTAAACCGAACGTAAACAGAAGACCGCTGGATCGACTTTAACATTAACAAAGGGTGACTGCCTGCGAAACCTTGCAGAAGAAATTCTGACAACTCTTGGCACCTCGTAATGCGCGCGTTCATCTGATGTGCACAAAGTGTTAAAGTATTTTAAAACGACTTTCACATAATTGAAACAAAACGACATCATCAGCTGTGCACCAGAGCGTCTATCCCGTACATAGAAGCTCACTTGTTCGACTCGGGCATCATGCGAGGCGGTGGTCCGCGAATCATTTTGAGAAAGCATCTTTGTTAACATTCGGCACGATGGAATGCATACACTATCTCACATTCGTCCAGTAGCTGTCTTTTTCAGAACAGTGCTCACATATCTGAAACAAAAGGGCACCCACCCATCACGAACCCAGCCAGCAGAACGTTAGTCGTGCAAATAGAAGATCATTGGCTAAATACAAGCACAAGCAGGGCAGCTGTTCGTTGATCTTTACTTCTGCACATCTTTGGCCGCATGGAACAGACACGTTATCTCAAGTGCGCTCAATATTCTCCGTTCTATAAAGCGTTTAATTGTTTCTGCATCATCGGATCAACTGCTGCACAGGCACGGCACCTGTTCTTCAAACAGAAGTTCGCTGCTTCGACTTCAACATGAGGCAGAGGTGTTTGTCTGCAGTATGTTACGGAGAAGTAATTCTGTTTATTGGTAGCAGGTTGATAAACGGTCTCCCCTATAGCCAGTAAGACTTTGACTCACATAAGTTAGGCATGCTTTCAAGAACGAAATATCTGAGAAGACGTAAGTGAACATGGACTCGCGAAATGTTAAAGGTTGATACAAATGGTTCGACAGTTCTGATACGCGAACAATTGCGTTTGCCTCATGTTGTCGCTGCACCGATGACCCTCGTTTACTAGAGAGATAATCCTTCAGTGAATGAGGTCGCCTTCTTTCAAGGATAAAAAGGCTGTTTTCGAAACGCAGAATTCAGAAAGCATGTCAGGTGATGTGCGCTTGGTAACCGAAAATGACTAAGGTAAAGGTTGTCTCTAAGCAGCCAAAACGCGCAGCACCAGCGAGGTAACGTGGATTTCCTAGAATAACAATGCGAGGCAGTAAGACTTCCCGAACATGCGTTGCTGGCCTTGTTTGCCTTGCGTTGGATTCTAAACATCGATGTTCTTTTTAACGAGACACGATCTGCCCGTGACCAACGACAGCCGCTTGACTCGTTCATGTAAACGTTTTTTCAAACACCAGAATGATATGGGAGCGAAGATAAGGTTTCCCCGCTGTAGCAAATGACCACAAGCAGAACTACGCGCAGACCTTCGATTACAACTGTCCTTACCTCATGGTGGAATCCAACCAGCGACCTTCTGTTTCCTAGATTGACGCCATGACCATGAGTCAACGAAGCGAGATTGCTGCGCTTGTATGGTTTTTTTTTTTCGAAAAACTCCCGGGATAGCGCAGGAGCTAAAACAAAGGGTATTTCTGCACAACGGAAACCTAGTGGACAAAACTAAAGCATATGGTCCGTCGATCGATCTTCAGTGCCTCCTTCGGAATTCGAAACAGTTTTGTCTGGTTTATGAAAAGTTTTTTTTTTCAAAAACCAAGAATAGCAAGCAAGGGTCAAAAGGAAAGATATTCCTTCAGCGCAAAAACGCAACACACAGATTTCTAGCATATGATTCAGCTGTCGGCCACCATCCGCTCTTGCTGGAGTCGAATCGGCGATCTTCAGTTAATTAGGCCGACGCCTGCCCATGAGCCAAACACGCATCAGCTGCGTATGATGAGTCTTTGCCTCATCTTCGGCTCCCTAAGCTTTTTTTTTCAAGAACGTGGAAGACGCGGCAGCACGGAGGCAAACAATCGTTCCAAAGCGCCAAAGGTTCGTACACGGGACTCGCGCATATAGTCGCACTGCTTTACTCCCTTGTCTCATGCTGCGATCGAACTAGCGCAGTTCTGTTTACTAGCCACCCCTGAGCGAACGAGGCGGGCTTGTTTTGTTTGGGCAGGTTTTTTTCCAGAAATCAAAACAAATGGTATTAACCGATCAACAACTATTCGACCTTGCCTTGCTGGATCGGCGGCGTAGTGCCTCATACTGAAGTCGAACCGCCGAGCCTCTCCTTATTAGAGATGTCATGAGCTTTTCAGCAGCTGAGGTTGGTTTGCTTCGTTCATCGAAACGCTCTTTCCAAAAGCCAGAATGCTCACCACAACCGCGATTCCTACTATGGCAAACATAGGAGGTAAGATATCCGGTACCTCGTTCCTTCGCCGATAACTAATGCCTCGTGCTGGAATCGAACCACCCGCCTTCTGTTTTCGAAACAGACGCTCTCTCAGCCAACGAGGCCGTTCCGTCCCCCATCGAACGCCACTTTCAGGAGGCGGAAGAACAAATCAGGATTGCCATCGCATGGCTTAGCTACTTGCAAATTTCTGGTATGAATACATCCCATGTTGACAGACGATGGCACGTGCATCATCCTAGAGCCGAACCACCGGCCCCCTGCCTATCGCAAACGACCGTCTCCTGAGCGAATGAGATGCATTCCACTGATTCATGTAAAGGTTTCTCGCAAAAGTCAGAATGCGCACCACCGAGGACGACACACTGCGATCCCCGAATCGCCGAGATTCTGCTACGATGCACGACATCCAGCCGCACGACTCCCCTGCCGCCATTGACCGTGCCTCATGCTGGAATCGAACCAGCGGTCTTCTGTTTACCAGGCAGACGCTCTGCCCCTGAGCGGACGATGCCATCTAAATTCTACTCCCAGATAGCCGAAGTACAACACCAATGGTACAGCCTGTTTGCTGGCGTACCAACAGGTAAAGGAACCGCTTTCCGCAAAACGCTGTGCAGGCGATGGTAGATCCTAATGCAGCGAGCTTCCGTGTACTACACCCTATTTCCTCCGCGAGCCAATAACGACTTCCTTCGCAAGAGCGGACGATCTTTTCCGTGTTGCTGAAACACGTTCCAGCGATGTAGCGTGACTCCCACAGTGCGAAGCTGCTCCATGCAACGCTCCTGCGACGGTGAACTGTGCCTCTACCCTTGAGCGAATGAGGACTCCACCCTTTTTTTCCATACAAGCGCTATTCCCAAACACTGCAGGTACATATCGGAACTGATTCTGCGTGACATAGATCCTTGCAGAATCTCAGCAGGAACGTATCCCCCATCTTCAAATGAAGAAACGGGCTGCGCGTCGTACTCGAGTCGAACTGCCGGACTTCTATTTATTAGAGATGTCATGCGCTTGAGCCCGTGAGGTTGTCTGCTGCGCTCATCGAAACGCTATTTCTAAAAGCGGAATGCTCACCAAAACCGCGATTCCTACGTACTACGGCGAAATTAGGAAGTTGGATATCCGATAGCTCGTCCCTTTGCCGATAACCAATGCCTCGTACTGGAATCGAACCAGGGGCCTTCTGCATACTAGGCAGGCGTTCTGCCCCTGATCCAAGAATGATACGCGACTTTGTCCGCGCATTTTTTTTTTCCAAAAACGCGAAACTGCGAAAAGTAGTCAAAGCAAATAGTATTCACGCAGTGTGAAGTCCGAACGGACAAAATTCTAGCATACGGCCCGAGGATTGCCTACTAGTGCCCTTTGCTGCATCCTAACCAGGGACCGTCCGTTTACAACACAGATGCTCTGCCTCTGAGCCAACTAGGCGAATTTGTTCTGTCTGCGTGACGTTTTTTCGAAAAACCGGGAATAACAGATATCAGTCAAAGCAAAGGGTGGTGCTGGATTGCGAAAGCCGAATACACAGAATTCTAATATATGATTCGAGGAGCCACCACTACTGGATATCCCTCGAATGGAAATAGCGACTTCAGTTTACAAGGCAGACGCCCTGCCCCTCAGCCAACGAGGATAGTGTTTTGTTTGAGGAAGGTCTTCCTCCAAAAACACGGAATTACAAATAGCAGTCAAAACGAAGGGTATCCCTGCAGTGTGGAAGCCGAACAGACAGAATTCTACTATATTCTTCGAGGATCGACCACTGTTGGCTTTTTCTCGAATGGAACCAGCAATTTTCGGTTCGCAAGACAGGCGCTCTGCCCCTGAGCCAACCAGGCGGACTTTTTTTCGTTCTCGTAAGATTTTTTCTTTCCAAAAACCATCAATCGCACATACGAGTCAAATCATACGGTGTCCCTGCATTAGGAAATCCCAATACAGAGAATTCTAATATATGCTTCGAGATCGACCACTACTGGCTTTTGCTCGAGTCGAACGAGCCGCTTTCTGTTTACAAGACACACGTTCTGCCCATGAGTCAACGAGTCTACATTCTTCTGTCTATGTAGTTTTTTTTTCAAAAACCTGAAATAGCAGATACGAGTCAGAACAAAGGTTACTCCTGCAGTGTGGAAACCGAGTAGACAGAATTGTAGCATGCCAGATGATCCTCTCATCAGTGCCTCTTGCTGGATTAAAACCAGCCACCTTCTGTCTACGAGACAAAGGCTCTATCCTTGAGATAAAGAGGATTGCAGAAGGTGTTCATAGTAAACCTTTTCATTAAGAACCGAAAACACGCAGAAGCGCGGAAGCGAAATGCCGTTCACAACTTGCCAAAAGTTGGCGCTCGCACTTCCCGCATACGTTGGTATTGCTCCTCCCCAATCCCCGTGCTGGAATCGAACCAGCTGCCTTCTATTTACTGCACTGACGCTCCGACCATGAGCCAACGAGGCGAGCTTGTGGTTTTCGTATAAAGTTATTTCCAAAACCTAGAATAGCAGGCAAGAGCCGAAAGTAGTATTCCGGTGTTGCGAAAGCCCAGTGACAGAATATCAGCATATGCTCCGTCGATCAATCACCGTTGCCTCTTACTTGATTGTAATATGCGTCCTTCTGTTCACAAAGCTGATTGAGAGAGAGAGAGAGAATCTTTATTTACAATAAAGAAAGCATGTAACAACGCCTCCAGAAAAAAAAACAATACCTGCTGCTTGCCGGCTGTAATTCATTATTGACTGTTATTATGCATTCCTACATGCCCATTGCTTATGATCTCTTGTTTTTCCTACGATCTTCGGCCCGATAGCCAAATGGGCCTGGAAGATGTGTTCATACTAAGCTTTCTTATAAAGCCAAAAACGCATCAGACCTGTGGTGGAATGTCGTTCCCAAATGCTCGAAGGTTACAGTAGGTCGCGGGTTCTGCCCCTACGGTTGGGCTAGTACCCCGACCTTCTGTTTACAAGACAAACGCTCCGCTCTGAGCCAGCCAGGCAATATCGATTTTTTTCTGCGGCTATTTTTCCAGTAGCCCAGAACAGCAGGCAGGAGTCAAAGGAAAGAAAATGCATTCTTGCACCTCGGAATCCTAGTTGTCAGGATTCTAACGTCCGGTCGGGCGATCGACCACTACTGAACCTTTCTGTTCACGCGACAGCCGCCCTACTCCTCAGCCAATGATACTCGCGCGCGTATTTCGTCAAACGTCCTTCGTATGTTGATAACAGTTAGCATTAATGAGAAAAAAACACGTTCGACGCCGCGCCAAAAGTTAACGCACCACTGCACTGGAACAGTAACGGTTTGCTGCGCCATCGTTCATATTGAGAAAGTGAAAAACCACGTGTTTTCCTGTGCTATGTGTCATAAGAAGAAATCGATGCCTAATAGAACTAATAAATCTTTGTAGCGATCCATGAGTTGTGGAGAGCCCCGGATCCTGATTCTCCCTCCAATGAACAGGGGAAAACCAGCCGTTCATGGATTTCTAAACATTTTGCTCACAAAATTCATGGCCACAGGATTTCCAATAAGCATTACTTCACCCATTGAGAGTTGAATTAACAGCGAAAGGCCGATATATGTTATAAGGAGTCTTAAGAAACACAGCTGCTCCCCATAACGTAACAGCCATAGGACTTGCGAAGAGGCGGACATCGCACATGAGTTATCAGCATATTCGCGATGCTTCGGAAACGAAAGAGCCGTTTTAGCGATTCGAATGAATATTTACTGCACAAACATTTGCTCCGTGCACATTCGCGTTAGCTTTATGCTGCCTACCCCAACAATTTCTGCCACCGTTCCCACCACAGACTTGCTCAGCCTAAATTGCGCACACCCAATAGCAAAGCAGATGCGGCAAGAAATATCATGGTAATGAACCCACCTTTGCCTTGCCTTTGTGATCCCCACAAAAGTAATATCGATATTCCCAAGTGCAGACAGCCGAAATTAACTTCTATTACCCACTCCGCGCGGTTTCCGTCCGGCGGGAGCGCATAACGGGTCTGTCACGTCCGTGCATTTATAAACAGGAATGAAATTTTTGTATGTGTGCGTTCGGCCTACCTTCCTATTCGATCATTTCAACTTGCGATCCGGAAAAGCTACCGTGATGAAAGAGACGCATACTTTGTAAGATACGCAAGGCTCGTGAATAAAACGTAAGAGCGACTCGTTTCATGACAAGCTGCAGTCCTGGAAAATAACTACTAGTCTGGAGAAGTAGATAAAGGGATTAAGTATCAATAAGTTCAGTTTCTACGACCAAAATGTGGTCCAAACGACGCAACATGTTCCTAACCATACAACGCATGAACGATAGCCGGCAATGAAAGAAATGGGAAATTTTCCAGAATCGGCACGAAAATTTCGGAAAAAAAGTCGCCAACAGCGACAATTGCCCTGACCTGGCGAACAAATCGCCCGACTATCAATTCAGTGCCATCAAGAGCAACCATTTGATCATACACCCGTGTGCAGAAATGCCTATATGTAGCTGTTTTCTCCAATTCGTCTAGGGCATTTGTAACATATTTTCAAGCACAATTTCAGAAAGCACATATCATATGAGTCCCCTTGCAGGCTTCCCAACTTGACGCGTTCTTTCACCTGCTGTCACTCTTGTGCTGTGCACAGTAATTCTAACTAGCGCAATGAAGTCACCATTTGTCATTTCACTTCTTCCTACATATTGAAAATTCTGAACGATATAAATTGCAACAACAAAAGCAAATGAGCAATAAATAACGCTGAAAAAGATCGAATGATACATGTTACAAGACAATATTTACATAATTATTTCCTAAAAATAACGTCCCTCTCATAGCTATCGTTTGTTCAAAAAAAAGTCGTCATGATGTGTTCCTTTTCTTTGTTTCGAAACTTTAAACACCATGCAATTTCACTGTTCGCATGATAAATATGAATTTATTAACAAAAGGTTGAAAGTTTTTAAAAACGTAACGGAAAAACTGCTGCAAAGTTTCACATGCATATCATCTTAAGGTTTACAAAAACGGATATTTTTCAATAGTTCTTTAAATATGTTCAGAATAAACTTGTCTTACGTCTGTATAACGACGGTCATATTACAATGCGCTACTCGTCAGCAACAGGCTACAAGTGGTCAGTTTTGAACCCTTTCTAAAGGAAGTTCGCCACAACTGGCAACACGTCCCCTACTCCTCCCCCCACCCCATTCCGTCATCCCCCTTCTTGTTGTTCTGAGAAAGAAGCCACCGAGGAAACTCAAGAAGCATAACAATCTCAAACGACACAATCAGTTCCTAACAAAAGTTATATACATATAATGCAAATCTGTAACCAACCATTCACGCAACTCTCCATCTATAAATTATGTGAATCGAAAATGGTCCTCACATTATATTCTAAAATAAATAATGGCGTTTACAAGTCCAAAGGCACAGAGCGAGGCAGAGGAGGGAATGAGAATTAACCTACTTTGAGGAGACAGAGACAAACAAAGATCTGTAACAATTTCAGGATAGCTCCTCAAAAAAAACTTTTGAGGCCTTCTCTTCGAAATTCTCACGTGCCTTTTGGTTCATTCAACTCAGATGGGCCATAACTTTTCCTTTATACCGCCTTGTTTACAAGGCATTATTATATTTTCAAGAGAAAAAATAGCCCCTTCCTCCTCGCTCGAAAATCCTGCGTGTATGCTTGATTCGTGTGTTCATTCAGCAAATATCGTCACCAATAAAATCAACAACCCTGACCAAGAATATTCAAGTGTTCAGTTTTGTTCGTGGAATCTGAAGGCAATCAAAGATGCATAATTTGATTATAAGGGATCGTGTCACAAACATACGAACGTGGCATGGGAATCTCTCTCACAAAGCAAATGCCGGAACTCGATTGGCGTGGATCGCTTTGTCGAGCCTCAAAGAACGCACACGGCCGTTTACCATAACCAGGCACCAATAGATCGAAAAATGTAGTCCCTGCATCCAGTGCTACCATTGAATGAAGATTGCCCAGCCTTGGTCCCAGATGTATGCAGTCGTCGTCACTACTCCTTGTCACAGTGCCTTCGCACCTTAAAATTTTGCAATTCTCCGGATAAAACCCATGATGTTTGCTAAATTTAAGCCAACAGTTAAACTTGGAGCGTCAAACAGCAGTCAGCTTACAAATTAACGCTTTACCCAACCAGCCGCTGCATTCTAAAAACTGTGCTGCAATGATCGACTTCCGACGAGATGATGGTTCTCGCACCGTGGTTCCAGCAACCACTCCGGATAAGTGAGCTTTTTGAACAAGCCTATTGTCAAATTCAACAGCTCGTGATTATGACAGCCTTAGTTCAGTTACGTGATGATGCAAGAATTAGACATGTTATCCGCTAGTTGGCGATAAAGCACTACTCCCTTCCGCTTGATGGTGATAAAAAATCACTCCCTTGCTCCCATGAAATTTAAAGAGAACACAATCTATCGTGTTCTGGTACGCCGCGTTTAATCAGGCTAAATTCATTCAGGGAAAAATTATAGTTGTCGAAAAAATAGGCATCTTGTGTAAACCCGACCCAATGATCTTTCAGTCCAGTTAATGCAACATTTTACAACGGAATCGACATGAACGCTAATAAACGCCCACTCGTTAACATGGAAATTTCACAGTCAAACACAGCGAGTGCACGCAAATCTCACTCAGATGTGCTTTTGTATTCGCTATATTTTAAACCGAATTTCTTCGGAAAAGTTTGACCACTGCGGCGAAAAGTATCAAAAAAGATTTTTTAAAACCCACGCAAACTCTGAATAAGTGCTGAATAATACAAACTGCAAATAGCACACCTGACAGGTCTGCCACGAAAGGCTCGAATTACAGCTCTCTTCATTTCCAGTTCCTCCTCTTCAGCTGATAACCATGAGTACGACGTAACAGAAACTGAGCCACGGATAACTTTGACAAATCCGTGCATTTGTGAATGGTCATGCAATGGCATCACACCACCTTTCCTCCGAAAACCAAACAGGCAAGCATGCATGATATGATCTTCATAGATATCTGCATAAAAGATCGGCGCCGTCATATACGCAAGCATGACGTCATCAGGCAGTTTAATGGCAAGAGTGTTTTGCGAAATTGAATTGACCACTCGACTTAGACCTGATATTATGTCTGATTCATCTGATGACGACGCTGATGCAGTTACTCGGCCGCTCGACAGAAGTGAAAGTTTATGCGAAAGCAATGATGCATCTTTCAAAATCGCCTTAAGCGTCTGTCGCTCTATGCATTCCATATTCGCTCGGCCGCTCGACAGAAGTGAAAGTTTATGCGAAAGCAATGATGCATCTTTCAAAATCGCCTTAAGCGTCTGTCGCTCTATGCATTCCATATTCGCGAACAATCTCCTAAATAAAGCATTCCGGAATTTCTTGAATAACTTAACCGAATTCACAACAGTGAATCCACAAACGACGCTGACCCTTTTGCTGAGAAATCTTTCGGCTTACAATTATGAATTTGCAAACAATAATTTGTGATATTACTACTTTGCAAATATTAATTTGTCAGACGTCTTAGATATATTGAAAAACGACACACGATTATACTCCACGATGGAGTGGGGGACATCCAAATATTTTATATTCCCAGCAAGTAGAAAAGAAAAGTGGCAATCATAAACTGCGTAATGGGAAAAAAGCCGTCCTAGTCATCCCCTCCTCTTCCCCACCTCCCCCCCCCCC
>JPKZ01000617.1:17150-35508 GCA_000803305.1 Toxocara canis
ACGGAACAACAATGTCACAACCGGAAAAAAAGAACGCAGGAGAAAACGTTCAACGAATATTGTAGTCCTCACTATTGCTCCACCTGCCTAAAAGAGACGTTCAAATTGACTGGTTCTTTTAACAGAGGTTTACGAGACCGGATTTTTTAGCTACTCCAACACCTCTTGAGCCAATTGGACTATGCATTTCTGGCTAAGAAAGCTTCGAAATCTCCGAGGACCGCATACAACAAATTTATACTGGAATTATAACTCACTGCTTCAAGAAAGAACTGGATTCTCGTTTCGATTATAGGTCTGACGCAACTGAACAGGTACGTAAAACGACACCAAACCGTCGTCTTCTTCAGTACTCTAACATGTTTTGAATGGCATTCAGCTAAACGACAGCAACTTTACTGCAATTGGTCATGCACCTGCACAAATTGTCGATGCTTCTTTCTTTTCAATCCGCAACTTTGACTTACAGTATATAAATTCGACAAGAAAAAACGTAGTGCAATTGTCAACTAATACCAATCCCACAGTAACAGATCTTTTCAATCCGACATTTCGGCACCTCACCTTCATTGTTACCTGTATGTTTGTGACAATCTTATAATATGCCAAACATCGATGACTCAACGTTGCGCAAAATGGTTTTCGTCAATAATAGTATTCCCCGTTTCTTCAACTACCACCACGCGCCTTATCGAAAATTACTTTAACGAAATGATGCAGTGTTAATGTAAGGGAAGCGTTCACCGCAGTGCTCCGATATGCTCGTATGAGGACCGATACCGACGAATCCAATCGAATATTACATCAAGAAGTTATTTTTATTACACCAGTCTTTAACTAACTGAACAAAAACAACCGTAGCAATGCTCTTATAACGACTCAACAGAATCTGATAGGACACACAAAAAGAAAACAAGTGGCACATTGACCATTGAACGCAATTTCAATTCGCTGATTGCATTCTTGCTTGCGAACTACGGATGCATAAAATGAAACTTTCTTTTTTGTACATACACAACTGAAATGTTCATTCGCAAAAATTGGACTGGAACTTCGACTTCCTATCTAAATGACAATAATGTCCTCGCATGCATCCCCGACCCGATAAAACAGTGAATGTGCAAAGTGTAATGAATTGACACAAGCCATGAGAGGCCATAAATATTTCAAATGAAAACTCCTCGCATTCAAAACAATTTTAGACAGCACTTGTAACTTATAAAGACAATAATGCGATCCGAATCGATAAAGAAGAGCGAATATTTGACTAATTACACTTCAACTTAACGAACATATAACCACGAGCTAATGGAACTACCATCCATCCTTTCGTTGCACAATCTTTCCAAGAAAAAGAAATGAACACAAACAACGGGCATTTCCTCATAAACGAACATGAGGAACCGTATCTTGACAACACGTTTCAGCATACGTTATTGTAATTCCAATAGCAGTTAATAAAACCCTTTCACAGTGAGGTCAAAAAAATCATTTAAGAAATTAACGACTATAAAACTCATAATTAACGATTAAAATCAAAAACAGAAAAAGAAACATTACCCTCTTCTATTCAAAATAAACAACGGATGAGCATCGATAAAAAATAGCACTTCTTCAAAAACGTCAACAGCTTCACATCGAAAAATTTTCGAAAATGTCCAGTAAAAGAAGCATTATTAATTAACAACAAAAAGCGATACTATTAAATAGCCTGCCAAAACGCACAATGATACCAGAAGTGTCTCGGCAATTCATTAACGGAGAAAAAGCTGCCTCCTGGAAAGTACTGGTGCACATTAGAATCAATATGATTTTTAACTAAGCAATACATTTTGCAAATTTTTGAACGTGTGAATTCATATATTTGAGACCCACAAAATATATTTCAGAGCCGTAAAACATCACGATTCAGGCATATTCCTCGTATCATTTCAAATACAATAACACGCTCGTAAAGCAATATAGCACTACAAGAATCGACTTAGCAAGATGAAGTAAGGAATGTTGAAACCTGATGATCACATATTTTACATAATCAGGCAGAAATTCAAGCATAGCACAAGCTTTGAAATTTGCATCCAAAGCTGCGCACGATCCATGATATGGTGAGCGACAAAGTGCGATCACAGTAACATATTCCACACGCAAAGTGCAATCGAGTGTGTAAAATGAAGCTGCCGAGCATCGCTCGAAGCATAACTTTCTTGGGCCCCGGGCCATTAAAATTCCTGCGAGTTTCATCCGCAGGGTCCGAAATGCAAACATTTCTTATCTCCTGTGATCTCGAGGTCTTCGCGAACCACAACATGAAAATATTTTTAAAATTTCATGCAGAAATGCACAAACTTCACTCTACCTTTTTTACCCACCCCATAAGAGAGGAAACTCAGCTTCCAATAACCCTCTCAGAAATTGCTCACCGAATGACTATCACTACAGATGAAACTTATAACACCAGCAACAATCAACTACTTTAGCACGTTCCTGTCATTCGACTATGCCCTGTGTGACCTTTACAAATTGATCGAAGAGACCTACGCAATGGAAATCTTGGACGATTGATAAAGCTAGAAAATAATGATAGATTAATTGCAAAAAGATAAGCCTAGAGCATTATCCATGATATAAAAGCAGCTATAAGATCATCAGCACTTATTTTAAAAATTAAAAAAAAAACTACTTTGATCGTATACAAACACAATGCGAACACACGAGGAAATTGATACACAGATAGACTCTCTGTAAGCGCTGGCATTTCGTTTTTTTATTTGCTAGTTTCCAACTCATTCGGTAGGTGGCTAGTGAATTATAAAGATGCCCGCTGGATGCAACCATTCAAATGTTCACGCTGGAATCGTTAAGCGAAAAAAAAGCAAAACAACGACAAATAATTAATAGCACATTACCCACCCAGTGCATGACGAAACTTAAGTCAATGATAAATGGGGACCTTCGCAAACAGCGAAAACAACTACCGTGAAAAAACGGCCAAAATTAAGCAAAAAAGCCAGCCTCACCATCAAAAATCCATTTAGTCTTGCATAATTTTTTTTTTAAAACAGGAATCGATGGCACCTTCTCTCACACGCGAAGTCTTCGTAAGAACTGCACAAGGAGAAACGGCGAATGATAGATTGGTTGCTCTGAGCACCAGTACGCTCGTCATATGACAAGTTCTTAACATGAAGAAGATGACAATGAACATTCACTGCTCCACGCCTTCCAAAGATGATATAGAGCAATCATTTCCTCCAAATATTTTTTGTGTGTATCTATCACTTAATTATTGCCTCTTGCGCTATTGCTTCATGAAGTTCTAAAACTTTCACCTGAACGATCGTGAACTGGGAATTCGGTTGCCCGCTAACCGAACGCTATTGAAAACTGTTTTTGAGTTATATCAGCCACAACTGCGCCTTCACTTGATGAAAAGTTTAATTCGACAAACATATCAAAGAATGGCTTCAAGCCCGTAACATTTTTGGTCGTTTAAAAATGGATTTTATCATTAAAAGCATTATCCAAAATCCCAATCAGTGAGCTAATCGATGGGCTCCCACTTAGTATGCATTATTATTTTATACCTGCAGCGCAAACTATAGAAAATGAATATTCGAATTCAAAGATTTCAAAAAAAAACTACTAAGCAATAAAAAATTATAATTGGAAGAGGGTGTTAAAAGAGAACACGTTTAATATCAACAGCAGACAGCAGAAAATTCATAAATGGAACAAACTCCATGGATCAATGCAACAAATTTGAGATTACTGACAATACCTGCAGAAAATACGAGAAAATTAAAATTCTTAATGCAATCATTTCTGAAAATAGATGAAATTATCAGATTCCCTTCAAATCTTCCGACTTCGTTTCGACTTCTGCGCCCAGCTTTGTTTACGATCTTATTTTCATTTTATTCACACTCTTCTTTTCGTTCCTCTATCTCCTCCTCTTCCTTCCTATTCTATTTATTTCAATTTTCAGGCTGTTTTTCTGTCTAAATCTAAAATTAGGTCTTCATTTGTGACAGACGCCGTCCCATCCCCCCTCCCCACTAACTCAGTTGAGAAGTTCATCCATGTTTCTAAACACTGAGAAAGAGAAAATGTAGTCTACCTGGGAAGAACTCTTCCGAAACTGAATTCCGATTTAGGATCTGGTGAACTATGACTCCACAGCGTATGTGAGCATAGAGGTAAATTGCCAATATTTGTTGTGTTGGTGCAAACATCGATTATCCTAAAGTATTTTTCAATCAGGCTCGCATCCAAATCGCTTCCGTCTAACGAGAAGACAGCAAAGTTCATCGAAGCGAGACGTGTTCGGCGCGACTGATCGTCTGGAGACCAAAAGTCCAATTTCCATTCACCCACCATTGTCTCATTAGGAAAAAGATGGGCGAATTGCGAACCATAGATCGAATCATATGACGGAATTGTCGCAGCTTTGATCAACCTTCCCAATGGATCTGTCCACTCCGCTTCGACGAGAGGACTTGAGAAATTAGTGGAAACACTAGTTGAGGCACCTTCGACGAGCTGCCAGCGTAACTTGGCTGCTACGGTATCATCCTTAAATGTGCATCTTTTATCAAGAGGAATATTTTGAACACCACCTTTTCCACAACCGAAAAGAAATACTTCTTAGCTTTTTTTTCTACAAACGAATTCCGGGAATGCCCATTTTTGGTCTCGATCTGAAAATATCAAAAAAAAAAAAAACCGTGTTACTCTGTCGGAAAGACCCGACGATCAAAATTCTGCTATTATTTTCTTGTTGGTCTTTCAAAGTGCCTTTACATTTCGCACAAGAAATTCGCGACAATGAGCAAAAACAAAGGAATTCTGTGCCGTATTTAAGAGAAGTCGCTGGCGAAAAATTTGACACTTTGAGCACTGATGGCGGCAGCAAATAAGTAATTCTCGGTTTGGAAATATCTTAAACAAAAATTTCTATGGCGCTGCATTGTCTTATCGACTGGTTTCCACCCTTCTCTCTTCACTTATCAATCAAGAAATGATATGCAGAGCAAAAGCGTTCAACCGTGAATGCCAACAATTCCGAACAACAAGATCACGCTCAGAAGAACCAATCAACGAAACATTTTATCCGTTCACTCATGAAAGTCATCCCTAAAAAGTCAGTTTCTTGTTACTAACAATTTCCAAATTTGACCTCCACATTCTTTTATCTGGTGGCAATTCTTACCCATTCGAAAAAAGCCATCTTCCGATGGACACCATTTCAAATATATAACTGGCGAAAATATTCAGAAAGAAAACGAGCTGGACCAATATGCCCCATAGCCTCCCTAATTTATCGGCCATTCCTATATATTGCTGAAAATTTCTAAAGCAAGCATTCATATTTTAGTTGTTCCCGCTTTACACAAATTCTACGAAAGATTCGTTTCCTGCACCCACGTCAGTGAGGAATGGAATCCGACCGATCGCAGCATGTAAGCGAATCTTTGAGCACCCATAACTTCCTCTTGAGGCAACAGGCCCAGCTGAAACTGAGAACAGAAGGTGATCCTTCGACACAGACAATACCCGCCAAAATTTATCCAACCCCCTCCCCTTTGTTTCAGCATCTCCCAAGCAGAATGTGCCGGAAAAAGACTAACATAAAAAGCATAGAAGTTGAGCCACCATAATGCTCTTCGCAAACGCAAATTTGCCAAAGCGGATAATAATAACACATACGGAATCTTTATACCTTGGAAGTCAGCAATGCTGTTACAGGCATCACGTAAAATGTCGAAGCGTTTCTCAATCATTACGACAATATCAGATAGGAAACGAAATTAGGTTTTCAACAACAAACCAATCGCCGAAAACAACTGGCCAGTCTTGCAACTTTCTACTTAGCTAATGAAGCATTGTTCTGATGATCAAAAAACTAACTTTGAACGCAGCAATTCAAATCGAACCTTTGAGAAGACGGCCGCATAATTTCTATAAACTTCTTCCTTGAGATCGAGATCAGCACCTAACTGCACATCCACCAACCGATACCCATCGACAACGACATCAGTCGAAAAGTTGATGTCACTCTTCGGTACGACGAGAACTTCAGCTAACACTACAGTTCCGTCTTCACATTTCATCTCACAGTCAATAATTGTCTCCAATTCAGAATCATCATTCTCCTTGTAGGCATAGAGTGTAACCAGTTCCACAAACTCGCATCCGCTTAGTGATGGCGTAAATGAGGACAGCCTGGTTACTGCGTGCGCCCACGTGGTCAGCAATTCTGAATAAATTTACCTTAATTCGTCAAACGGTTCGTAGTTTTTTTTTCAGTTTTTCATTTTTCATTCATTCACCTACTGCCCACTTAATGTACTGCGCAAAGATGTTAAGATTTGCTGCGTTGAAAAATCGCAACATTCTGCACCACCATCCTTTTGAAAGCCGTTGCCGCTGATACAGCATGATTAGTGAGTTTAGCGAGAGATTATACGTCGCCTCACTGTTTTCTGCGAAGAATCGGTACAGTAAACATTCGCTGCTTATAAGCACTTTATTGTCCTCTGGTGGCAAATTCAACAATGCAACGCAAGTGCTGTCTCCCAACAATGAGTACCTATAAATACCAACGCGACATTTGAAAATGTTACGCCCGAGCACATTCGGTAAGTGCGCTAACTAAGCATTTAGCAAATTATACTTCAAAATGATCGGCATAAGAAACTGAAAAAAAATTTCTGCCAAACGAATGGGAGTGATCATTCTTCTGCGCGATTAGTACTATTCATTAGGTATTCAAAGGCTTGGGGGAAATAATAACCGGTGTCAGTTGATATCTCATTCTCCCAAAACACTTGTAACACCAATAAACACTTAAAGTCATGTCATCTTCAGTCCCTCAATTAAAACCGATTTCGGTGAACGCGGAGTATTACGAGAAACGAAATGCTGACAGAAGGCAAGATACATTTAAAATCTTACCGCGTAAAGCCTTCTTGCTCAATCACAGACAAGTCTCTTTCTTAGATCAGATCGTAACTAGGTGATTCTCATTTGCGATTATAATGTGGATAAAGTATGAATTAATGAAACTACGAAGGCGCACTTCAACTCGGTGAAACAGGCTGGTTTCGGGACGCACACGGGCAGCGTTTTCCTCCCTTCTCAACCAACCCCCTCTCTCCCCCCCCCCCCCCCCCCTCCCCTTTTTGTCGTCCGGGCGGAGAGGGAGAGGGACGGAAGGAGTTCACCCCACACCACTTGTACTTCAAAAAAGCATTGAGAAAATCCATACCAGAATAGTCGATCGTACGGTCGTAGAAGTTGAGCCAAGCACGTGTGAATGAGACGTGGTTGGCATCAACCAACTGCGGTGTTCGCCTCAGCGCTTGTGATTCGGCTGCCGCAATTGCTGATTGACTTATCAAGCTATCGAATTTTCGACCAAAGAAAATCACCTTCTTCTTCGATGTCTAAAAGTGTTGATAGCTATGCTGATGAATTTGTAAAAAAAAAAAATGAGCTAAGCAACTGGCGATGTCTAGAGCACAAAAAAGAATGAAATGGATAAGTCAACATGGAAAAAAAAGGTTATCAAAGTAAATATATAAAAGTTTAGCAGCTGCTAGCACGTTGCTTCGACCAAAAAATCTTGTTGGCACACATTACAGTACAAAACTCTTATCAAATACGCCGCCTCGAGCCACACCATCTGTTAATCTGTGGCAATGTATCAGAATAGGAAACAGCGCATCCCGCAATGTCATTCACGGACTCCCAAGATGCATCAGGACACTTTCGCATAGCGTACTGGAAGCAGCGATCTTAGAAAAAAGGACAACTTGATTGGAAGAAGAAAGGGGAAGTGAGGCGGATCCACAACAAAAAATCGGGGAACTGCTCTCCTCTGCTAAACGGAGTCCTCGCAGATACTACGCCACTACTCCCACGCATCAGCCCAAACACTGCTCCATCGACTGGTGCCAAAGTTCAGCAGGCGAGTTTATGGACTGAAACGGTGCGGCAAAAAAAATACATAAAGGGTTGCTAGTAAAAAGGCAATATGCTAAAATATAAAATACGACACTAGCAAGCCAACAGTAAAGCGTTTTAGAAACATAGAACGTTACTCAAACTACTCACGCACCTCGAGCATAAATTTGGGTATGTCGAGATCGTTAAACACGAGCGGAGAGCAACCACACCAGTCGACCACTTTTTTCAGCATCGCACATCGACAGCCTTGCTTACGTTTCCAATTCGTCAAATGAAGATTACCTTTCACTACACGATTGCAGTATTCCGAGTTTGCAGCTAACTTAAATCATTATTTCATTTGGTCGTGAAAAAGACTGAAACAACGCATGTTTCAAAATACCAATTTTATGTTCCCTCTCTTCAAGCAAGTTCCATGCGTTCAAAAGCACTGGAAGATGAAGTTCAAAAATACTCTCATACTGTTTTGCAAAAATGGCAACGAAATTCAAAAAAATACTGGCAATATTGGAATCCAGAAGCAATTCCGATAACACTCATGTATACTTCCGCGCTTTTGAAACGAAAACCGAAAAAAGAAAATATCGCAATTCTGCAGCCGAAACGGCAATTCCAATGCCACTTTTTACCGTGCATTCGTAAACACAGAGAGCCGCGCTTGCATGTATACAAGAAACAGAAAAGCCATAACTGGAGCGGTACAGTAGGCGCACCTACTTGCCCCCCGACTCTCACCGCACAGCTTCGGGAGTGATCAGCTATTTAATGATAGCCTAAAATAGGACATCACTATGCAAAACAGAATCTGTTCGTCAATTACAAGCAGAAGTAGTAAGCGATTCAACGTAAACTCCAAATGGGCAACCTTTAAATCTAAACTGAACACGCCATTTGTACTGCAAAGCCGTCTACTGGAGTCAGAAAATATTTTAGCCAGAACGGATACATGATCAATTTGGAGCATGACTTCGTAGTACATTTCACAACACCATTTGTTTCCCCGTTTCCCAAAATTTCATTCCCTTTTGGTTGTCTCACGCGCTGCAAGCGCAAGTTTCGTCTTATTCAGTTAGACGTGAAAGATATTCTAGTTGTTTTGTGGATAAGCATACTCAGCGCATATTTGACATCACAACCACTTAATAATTTTTAAAACATCATTTAGATCAGTTTCCATATCAGTCACAACGAATGGCGAATGCATATTAAGTGAAGGGTTTAAACGGGTGTGCGATGTGAAGTATCACAAATGAAACAGAAACAGCTGCGCGAAGTATCTCGAAAAATGACCTGGGCCACACTTTCCATTCCTAACCCTAGTTTACAAGGACTTAATTCAAGCTACGCACGTTGGTAAATGCACACCATAGCGAGAGTTACATAACAACTAGAAACCGAATGTACAAATTCCAAATGCTGAACAACCTGCATAGCTCAAGGCTCAACCTTACTCACCAACAAATTCAAGTCGAGTGCAACTAGCGTACTCTCCTTTTTCTTAAAATATCTTCATGCAAAACAACAGATCCGAAAGTTTACTGCCACAGGAAACTGTTAATCAACCACATATGCTACCTTAAATAATCACTGCAGTGATCGGACATACAGAGTGGAAAAAAGAAGCTCGTAGTACCTTTGAAACAAGGAAAATAAAAACCCATCTTTATCTCCTCCTTCTCTGTACAGAACAGAGTAATCTACCAGCAACTTGTTAAGGTTAGACTGAGTGTGCAGATCTAGCAAAACCTGAATGTCGCAACTAGAGGATTTATAAAAAAGTCCAAATAATTCCCAGGAACGACCCCAACTGGAGTTCCCTGGAAGTGCTCAATCATCGTAAAACAGTAGTGTGGTAAGAAACGACCGCAATAACACCTACCGTATGAAAGAAGCTTTCGAGAGGTAATAAAACGTTAGCGAAAATATCGCGCAGTCCCTGCACAAGTCGGTCTCGTGAAAGGGCAAATGTGGCAAACTGTCGACTTAGCACAACCCAATCCGAACCACCATCTAGACGTATTCTGCTAGGGAACATCGACCTGAAGTTGATGCCAAAGCTACAGCATATAAAAATACGTTGCAATACGCCTACATGTGTTGCACGACATTATAGAATTTGCATATGTGACCTGAAATTCGTGTCCAAGCTGCAAAAACTTGTAATTAAGTTTCATTTGATTTTAGGATTGGCGCTTACAGCAGATTATTGATAAAGGCTCAAAAATAACAAACTGCAGTTTATGTTTCTACTTTGCGCTTCCAGCACAACTAAATTTATATTTGGAAAGTGCCTCTGGCTTGACATATTCAAAATTCCCATACATTTCTTCAGCCCAAGGTTTTATACTGACAAATAAAAGTTACTTTAATCAACTGTTCAAAATATCAAAATTTAAAGTTAATCTAATAATTCATCCAATTTTTAACTGTTCAGTTATTAATTATTACATTAGTTGTTGCAAAGGGGATGCAAAAGCAAACGTAATTTCATCGATTCCCGTATCGATGCAGCTGACAACCATGCCCACGAATAATTGTTCTGACCAGTTTCGGGACGCCTGGTGGTCAGCCTGCTGTCGATACGTTCGGGAAGTTGCCGGGAATCGAATGCAGGTCTTCCCGCGTACGAGTCAGGGAGCTGTACCACTAAGCTACTACTGCCACCCACATCAGCTGCTATCTAGTATTTAATTAAATCACTACATAATTTAATATCTGTTTAAGAAGTGAATTATTAAATAACTGTTTTAACTACCAACTAAATGAAAGTTTAATTACTAACTGTTAATTAATTGCAGCACTGCTGCGCCAATTATGAAATTACAGAAGTTTACAATGCCAACTGATTATATTTGCACTCCTATGAGCATAGTTCGACAACCACTCTTCGGACAAATGAGGTGCCTCACGCAAAACTCTTGAATATAACATAATGCATTAGATTGTGCATATTGTGTATAAAGTTGATAGTGCATACCCATAACATAGATATTCACTAACATAACATAGACATTCATTAATATAACATAGTTGATTAAAGTATCAGGCTCCTGATCGATTTTAGAAAATCACGGCGAGCAATACAACACGACTCCACTATTTCATCTTTAATGTTATTTCTCTTACCACAATCACATGTGCGAAGTAACTCGAGTAGAAGCAAGACGTCAATTATATTATATCAACTAAAACTTCTTTGCTGGGTTCAGAAAAAAATTCGTAGCAGAACAAGGTCTTTTGGCGAACGCCGAATAGCCTAATGAATAATATCCTTTCATTAAAGAAAATAGTTAGCACAACGTTGTGACAGCCACATTTGATGAAATATTCCAAGTCGCAAAACATTTACCCTCCTTAATTTCTCGTCTTTTGTTCATTTCACGCGAAACTTTCTTCTTCGGCGTTCATACCAACCTTTATTTTCTAACATTTCCTTCATCTATGTCAACCTTCCATCATAATTCAGCTGCTCAATTTCCAGAACTAAGTTCAAGAGTTTCGAAAAAGCGACACAGTCAAGAGCCCTGAAGATCGTAGTTAGCCAAATGAATGAAATCAAACCTTTTGCCTAGTCTCCACATTCGATTTTCGCATTCAAAGAAAAGATACTCCAAACCTTGCTTCTGAATGAAACGAGCCGTATCGTAGCCATGACTGCTCAGAAAGTTATAACCAATGTTCCTGAAACAAATCCTGCGGTCAACTAACACATACAGAATAGGGAACAGATGATTTCAGATGTGTGGAAGAATCAAAGAGAAAAAAAGAGTGAGAGATCCTTCAAATGCATATGGGAACGTTAGCCATCAAACATAGAGTAGTAATGAGACTATTTCTATCAAACGCAACAAAAGCTATGTTTAATGGACCTTTTGCACTGCCTGTTGCAATATAGCTTAAATCACCCGCTTTTTAAAGCCCTGAAAACCATATCAGCATATGCCTGATGACGAAGGAAGTTCATCGCAATCTGAAAATTAAATTTGCGAACACAGATGACATAATCGCCAAATACTTTGCAACCCGCACTGCCATTATTTCAAAGCTCCATTGCAACAAATTCTGCACAAAAACGCTGGACGAAACTATCGGTTGAATAACCCCTACTGCAGGCAACTTTTAAGAGACAGGAACGGTCTTCGTTCAATAGTCTTCTGAATTTCTAAAATCCAAAAAAAAACACACACACACAATGACTATTCCTTTAAAATTTTGACTGCCAATCAAAAAAACAATGAAAATGATTTTAAAAATTATTTTGGTAAATACAAAGATTATATAGCTATACACTCGTTACTTCTCTGTGTGACCGCTATCGCCATTACGCAAGGAGGCGCCGGTGCTGATGGGGTACCAGCTCCTATAATTCATCTTAACGGAAGATACCATACCAGCGCTTGCCGAAAACCGAAGCGGCAACTAAGCCAACATATCGCGCACTTGGTTCCACCTCCTCATTAGCCCCGAACTCCCCTAACCGAAGGAACCATGTCCCCTCTAATTTCAACTATACGGCTGGAAATCAAACAACTCCAACGTGAACTTCTAAGCTAATTCCTTCGTCCGTGCTGCGACTTGAGAGGGTACGTTGTCATGGAGAACACCTAGGTGGCAGTCTCGCTAAAGAGCGAATTAAGAGGCTGCTGCCCTGCTACGACGAGTATCTCAGTGAAAGTGTCGACTAAGCGAATAAGTAGCCCAAACATGGAAATAATGTTTGTGAACATTAAAGTTTTCAAAACTCGCTTTAAATTTTCATAGAATATTTTTTTATAACTCATCAGAACCTGAAAAAAAGCCTTAACTCACAACTCATCTCTTAAAAAAACTGTTCGAACAACGAACATGCATATAATGAACCGATGTTTCCGTGAAACTATTAAATTATAGCAAACATTTCATCGCCAAATAAGTTTGAAAACCCATTTGCAAAAACACTTAAAAATTTTGGTGCCAAAAACCTTGATCTGCCTTTGCTTGACGATGAGCTTAATGCCCAAATCGTAACTCCAAATTTATTTCCCATCTCCCAAAAAATGACTATTCCAAACAAGCAATGCACAGCCTACCCATTCATCTCTTAGAATTTCTTCAGTTAACGTCTCATTAAAAAGAACGCAAGGGGCATTTCCTTTCAAAAAGCGGTAGTATACCTTTCCAAATGTAGCTCGAGCTCTTTCAGTGACAAAAGTGGGAAATCACTTTCGCTAAGGTTTAATATGAAATCCCACTTCTGCCAGCCTTTTTCTTCTTCAGCGTATTTGACCGCATCCAAAAACATCGAAAGAAGACTTGCGCCCGCCCAAATTGTCGCGTACCTCTTCTCCATCACATATATGTTATCCAATCCTTCACTCTTCGCACGCTGCTCTAATTTTTTCATTTCTGAAATAGGAGCCTTATTATTACTACTCTTCAGGAGTGTAATATTGTTAACTTGCAAAAGACAAACGATGAAGGAAGAGGGGGTTGGCGACTGGCGAGTGCCACGGATAAGCAGAATATTAACGTGATGAGGGAGGGGAGAAAGAAAGGTGAAAAGAAGCAAGGGGTAGAGGAAGGAGGAGAAGGGAAGCTAAATATAGCTGATGCATTCGCTGTAACAGAGGCTGCCTATGAAGTGAGACCCCTTCTACAGCACAGTGAAAAAGAAGCCTCCTCATGAAGAGAAGACCGCTTTCCAGAATACATGTCTCTTTTGAATGGAACATACCTTCCGTACATAATTTTATATGTCAAAAGGTTTTGAAAAGAAGTTGCCACCGCAATGCTTAAAATGCATATGCGCCTGTGAAAAGACGAAGCGGTTTACAGAACAAATCTTCGGAAATATCTAACAGATAAATGGTTAGAGAGACAACCGCTCCGATGCGATCGAGAAAAGTACCAGCCCCTCCAACGAGTGAAAAAAAAAACTCGCATGCTTTCCTCCAAATTCGGCAGTTTAATTAGATAAACGCTTTCAGCAGTAACGTTTCTCAGAAGCCAACTACTGCAAAAGTATCTAAAAGAGGCAAAAAACTGACAATCTTTCTCTCTCTCTGCATGTTTGACTGGCATGAAAACTATAAATTGCAGCATCAGAAACACAAGCATTTACCAGAATGCATGAACTGTTGTCGACTATCGACGTGCACTACATAAACATGTTTCGGCGAATAGATTATCTTCAGCATTCTCATCACCTTAAGTAAACCAAAACACTATCTTATAATGCACTCAGTACGATACGGCTTCCAAAGCAGCTAAAGTCAGCGAAACTCGGATCACTTAAAAGAAGGGATTTCCGAATTGTACCCTAGCCAATCAGCCACATTTTTCACGAACACTATGTTACGGTGCGGCATTAACGAAAGAGAAGATTCCTGTAGTAATAAGTATCTGTCCCTTTGTAAGTTCATATCCGCCACCAAACCAACCATCAATTCGTAAGCCACTGGAGAAAAGACAGCGTTAGTTGAGCACTAATCCAGGCCACTTTTAGCGAAATGAATGAAAAGGTGCCAGGCAACCCTACTTTACCTAACGTTCAATACATCGCCCTACATTGCCAAAACAAATTCATTTTCAGTGCACATACGCATTAAAATGTCACTGTCAATCACCTACAATGTATCCGAACTGTTCCTCAGACTGTTTTAACCTCATTTCATCTCTCTGCGCTCCCAGCTAAGGAAAGCATATTTCTACGGATCAATTTTAAACATCGATAGGATGAGCAAAACTGCCCAATTAGTAACTGCACATAAAACTCAAAGATTACGCTCGACTCCGCATCGTTAGGTCCAAAAGTCTGACTGGCCGCGTTTTTGTTGTGGATAAAATGCCTTCAGTTCAGACAGGGCTAAAATCGATGGAAATAGACATGGAAATAGACTGTTTCGGCGAGGACAAAGCTTGGAGCTAAAAAGTTCCACAGTCACGTAAACTGAAGGGGCGCATACTGGTGGGACTGAAACATTAAACGGAAAGGTAGCTGCAAAATATGGTGATCAGTTCTTGTTGTATTTTGGTTCACAGTTCTTTGCCTTCACTCTTTGAATCCCACTGGCTGAGGAGTCTCTAATTTCCGTAATACTCCAATTTACCTAGATCACTCTCAGTCGTTCTAAACGAGCATCACTAATTCGTATTTGCCAAGTGCAAATGCAAAAAATGACCATTTATCAAATGGATTTTTTCTTTTCATTCTAACAAGGGCGTGGCAATGGTGTCGGTTCAGCGATGTTAACAGCACCGTTTTAAGCACTTTCAGCAATCAACAAATTCAAAAATTCAGCAATCTGCCATATTGCAATTTTCCTAATTTTGTGATTTTCGATGGTCGCAATTGGTTACTTTTAGAATGACTAAGTAATTTGCTTCTATAAAAAGCATTATCATATAAAATCAAAGACAATGCCACAGTTCACTTCATTGAAGATTTCTTAAAAATCCTAGAGCGCCCAAAGGCTGATATAAGCATTGTGGTGTTAACAGCCGAAAACGCGCACTTGTAGAATAAGAGGGAAGCACAGTGGGTGGACGAAACGCATAAGCACGACTGCACTCTAGTGCTTACATTTACCCACCAGAGTTCTTTATGAAATTAATCTGAAGGAAATCGTTCTACGCATAACTGAATATCACCTTAACAACGATTCATGATCTCTTAAGAAAAAAGCATAATGGCGAAAGACGCAGAGAAAACTAACTTGGCGAATATTACGGCCATTGAGTTGCAAGAGGAACAATATCTGGACGTCAGAATTCGATGTCCAATTCGGTTCTACGTAGCCCACCAAACGATGACTTTTCTCTGTAACAGCGCAAAAACATAGACATGAATTTTCTGCGCGTTTCCATAATGTGTTCCACTGACGGTGGAAGAATTGTTAAACAGAATGTGAAACTCAAGAAGCTGTTGTTTGTTTAGTCTTTGAATGTCGATCGAAACATATATATTGCGAATGCTTATGAGAACCGATGTGCCTACCTACACTTCTCTTTGCAATGCTAAACGTTTCCATTTTCATTGCAACTGTTGCGCATTTTCTTCTTTATAATACCTTATCTGTTCTTCTTCATCGTCGACGTTCTCTCTCATATATTTTTAATTTTCGCAAAACAAAAAAAAAGATTGGACGATTTTTGTAGGCCGTTGAACAATCCATGTGTGCACCGATCATATCCGACTTTTTTCTCCCCATTCAGCAATGAGGTCGCAACCATCCGAGGGATCAGAATTGTTAGTGGCATTATGCTTTGCAAAACAATGTGCAATTTCCAACCATACGTTTGCAATCGCAAACTTCATTGAAAAGCGGTATTTAGAAAACGTTTCTAGTTGAATGTCGGTTCGAAATGCTGACTGGCATTTTGGAGAAGAAGTGCTTATCGATCTCAACGGGAAGCATTTTCGTGTCACATCGTGAGATATAAACGGGTTTATAAGTGCGATAAATTCAGCTTGACAGAAATAGCGCAAGTTGGCAACCGATCGTTTAAATAAATTAGTGGACGTCGTTTCTAAGAAATATATGTAGCATCGTTTCCACTGTATACAATGATGTAGTTGATAGCATTTTTTTTCCATTTCCAGTTTAACGCAGCTGGCTCTCATAATTTCAAATTTAAAGGTGGCCAGGGTGGTCCATTGAACTCATCGGTCCTTTCTTCTTCAAGGAGGTGGGCAGGCAGGCCGAAGCGATAACAGATCGAAGAAGGCGTACATCGACACGCCTCGAAGCTGAAGAGCGTCGGCCTTCCTTTGAAGGAGAATTGAGCGCGATCGTATAGCGATTGCATGAGGTGTGCTGTTCACCTCATCACTATGCACGACACTATTATCCGCTTTTCTGATGCAGTCTCAGCATTTGCTTTTAAAAAGCATAACTAACCGTGTCTGGTCGTTGAAATCTACAGTAGGTTCTTATGCTACTTTTTTGTTGCAATATTCCGCTTTATGGGCATTTAATGTACTTTTCGCTAATTTCTGGCGAAAAAAGTTAGCATATTTGCGTGTGATTTTCTCTGTTTTTAAACATCAACATTGGTGTTTATAGTCGGGCATATTTTTGGCGTTTGTGGTTCGTATAAGCGACCTGTATGGCAGTAGTTACAGTCACCTGAACATTTTAAAAAGCGCTTTCTGTTATGTCGCTACACGCTGTTAATGATTTCGGATGATCTGGGAGTTTAGGAATTTCATGTGTTTAAAAAAAATAACATCGGTCCAAAATTGTTAGGAATCTATGGGACAATGCGCGACGTTATCCACATTCATTGCCAAAATCATACGTGAGGCTAGACCTACACTTTTAACCTCCCCGGCAGCTCCAGCAGGTGAGCGGAATGGGTGGACGGTGGAGGGATTTGGGACTCGCAAATTAAAGCCCATTTCCGGTGTGATGTCACAATCGGCTCTTGGAGAATGAAAGGATAACATAGAGGGAGTGAAATGGGCGAGAAAACTTGAGGAGGAAATGAAAATAATGTCGTGGAATCGGGATACAGCTGGAATTCGAGGTCGCAATCAAGTTGGAAAGTTGGGAGAGGAAGCGAGGGGGGCGGGGGATAGGCTCATGTTTAATCTTTTTTGAGTCGGAGCAGCTTGAAGTGGAACCGTTTTTCGAGTCTATGCCCAAGCCAAATCTCCTTGGCGGCCTCGGCCGGAGCCAAAATACGCGTTCTACTCGAAGCGAAGCCAGTCTGCCACTGCTTCACATCAGCACTGTTCACTTCTCGCTGGTATGCATATAAATGGTGCTACGTATATGTTCTCACACCCCTGCAGTGAGTTTGTGTGAACCACTTTTGTTTTGCTTCGTTTAACTGCACAATCGATGCCGATCGGTCTGTTATATTTTCGAATTGTTGGCTTAATACATGTTTTACTGCTGTTAGTGTCGTGACTAGGACAGCCACCAAATAGGGTGTACGAGCAGCTGGCCTAGACGTGATGTGGTGCAGTAAAGCAGAAGTTGAGGCTAGCGGTGCCGATGTAGTTTGCGCGTGCTTTAACGCACTTAAAGTTATTCAGGTGCCCAAAACTTCTACGTCCAAAAAAACTTGCAGTTTAACCTACCTCCATCCATTTTTGCGGCGCTTTTTACTTGTCTTTTCGTGAATATAAAATGAGAAAAGTGCCATTAAGGCATAAAGTACTTAAGCACTAGCGTACTACGAAAATCTGAACAGAAGGGAGGGGGGCCGTGCAGCAGCTTAGAACGTTTCCAATTAGCGTAAACGGTTTAATACGCATCGCAAAGGAAGCGAAATTTCATTCAAAAGTTAGATGACGGCACAATCGACTTCGCCAGTAGCAAAACAATATTTTCACAAAGGAACGGATATTCAGAAAGTCTCTTACTAGTTACTTTCTACGAGGAAGAAACAGAAAACGAATACC